>ML682069.1:13799995-13841573 GCA_007922195.1 Podocnemis expansa | reverse complement strand
TACACCAAATTAGTGAGCACCCCCAATACCACCCCCCCCCCCCAATTTCAAGTCCTGGAGGGCATACCGGCTGCGGGAAAACCCTGCACCCCAAAGTATTTCTCTGCCCCAGCTGGGACCCCCCCCCCCAGCCCGTGACCCGCGGGTTGTCTCGGCGGCTGCACAAGGGGCCACCGTGTCCTGCGCCCTAAAGAGCCATTTGAGCGCCGGCCCGCCGGGTGACCTCGGCCGGCTAGCCAGAGCCCAGCTGCGCCTGGGGATCTGCCGGACACCCGAGAGGCCGCCAGCAGCTGCCAGAGAAGCTACCCCCCCCCCCCCCCCCCGTTTCCCCCCGGCCTTGAATTGGGGGGGGGGGGGGGGGGAGGGGGGGGTGGGGGGGGCTCACTAATTTGGGATGACACAGTTACTAGCTGACAACTGGGGGGTGTTGGAGAAATCCCTGTAGGGGGGTATTGAGGGGGGCTCACTAATTTGGTGTAACACAGTTACTAGCTGACACCTGGGGGGGTGGGGAAATGGTGGGATTTGGGGAGCTCACTAATTTGGTCTAACACTGTTAGTAGCTGACACCTGGGGGGGGTGGGGAAATGGTGGGATTTGAGGGGGGCTCACTAATTTGGTCTAACACTGTTACTAGCTGACAACTGGGGGGTGTCGGGAAAATGGGGGGATTTGGGGGGGCTCACTAATTTGGTCTAACACTAGCTGACAACTGGGGTGTTGGCGAAATGGGGGGCTCACTAATTTGGTCTAACACTGTTACTAGCTGACAACTGGGCGTGTTGGGAAATTCAGGGGGTGTTAGGGAAATCCCTGCCCCCCCCCGCCCTCAGCCTGGGGGCCTGTATAAAGGTCTCCGCTAGGAGCTAGGGGGGCTCAAGCCCACTGCCCCCAGCAGTCCTCGCCCAGCGCCCACAGCCCGGGGCCGGCAGGGTGTCCCCCTTGCCATTCAACCGAGGGGCGCATCACCCCCCCCCCCAAGTGTCTTGGGCGCTGCAGCAGCTCCAGCCCCTGCCCCGCAGTGCGGCCAGGCACTAACACCCCCTGAATTGCCCAACACCCCCCAGCTGTCAGCTAGTGACAGTGTTATACCAAATTAGTGAGCACCTACACCTCCCCAATTTCAAGTCCTGGGGAGAAGACTAGGCAGGACGGAGCCCGGGTTCCTGCCACGGCTCCGCGAGGAGGGCGGCAACCCCGTGCATGCTGGGGCCGCTGGCCGGCGCCCGGGACAGACTTTGGAGCAGCCCCTTGGGGAGCCCCGGGACACAGACACCCCCAGGGATGGCGGGAGAGAGGCGCCGGTTTTGTGGCGGGAAGCCACCGCCCGCTTTCCCGCCAGCCCGACACGTGGAGCGCGGAAATGGCGGGAACTCGCCCTCGGACACGCCGCCTGCGGCCACGGCCTGGTAGCTCGGCGAAGCTTTATTGGGGCACGCTGCCCCTGGGGGGTGACCCCTCGCGCAGCTTTCCCGCCCTTTTTCTTCAGGCACAGGGGGGGCCATGGCTGCCCGGCCCCAAGAAGGAGGCGGGCGTGGCTGGCCGGAGCCCCCCGGGCCCTGCCGTCCAGTGAGACACCCCGCCGTGTCTGGGGCTGCTACAGGCCAAGGCTTGCTGGAGGAAGCCCCCTCCACACACTGGTGTGACAGGCCAGCTCTGGTGCATTGGCGCCTCTCGCATCAGACAGTCTCTCGCCCCCCTTTCCCGAGGAATTGTTTCTCGGCTTGTATTGCTGCAGGCTGGGCGTGAACTGGCTTTACTTGAGTGGACTCAAACCTAAATGCAAGGGAGCGCCGAGGGAGGAAATTATTATTATTATTTTAAGAAACGGGGAAAGGACTGCTGGGGTAAATAGCTACTGACAGGGTGGTGGTAGGGTGAGCCCACAGCCTTCCAACTGACCAGTGGTGGCAGGCTGTGGCCAGCTGCTGGCATGCTCGTTGGGGCAGGGCCAGGCTGTTTGTGTGTGTGCCTGCAGCGCCTGGCACAATGGCTCCTGTTCCCTGGCCATGGCTCCTCCTCCTTCTAATGCAAATGAATGATAGGGATATTAATAAACAAGATTTCCAGAGCACCACTGTGTCTCCTCCCCTCCACACTGTCCTTGCAACTCAGTCATTCTGCTGCTGGTGCAAAGAAGCCTCTCAACAGCTACTCCCAGAGCGTCTTCTCTGAAAATACCCATTAGCCGCCAGCACTGCCTGACTGTGCTGCAGTAAACTGAACAGCAGCTCCTCACCCAGCTCCCTGGTTCCCAACAGTTTCTCTGCCCTGACACACCTTGCTACCTATAATTAATTTGAGGCACACCACCATATAGTTTGCAAATGAACTCATGAGCCAATCCAGAGCTCTTTGAGGAGTTTGTCCAAAAAAAATTGTGGCACACCTGACAGCACACTGGTTGGGAAACTCTGACCTAGCTAATGCAGACGTTTCACTTTATTTTGCTTTCAGGGGTCAGGACAGTCTGTCTGCACTTCAGAAAATATTTAGCTGTACTCCCGGAAGGGGCATATTTTAGTAAGTAAAACTTACGTTGACCGGCTGCTAGCCACGATTTATCTGAAAGCACGTTACAAATCCCACTATTGCATGAAACAGTCACATTTTTTTCTCTGCTGGAATGCAGCCTCCCCCGGCGTGGAAGATACCTGCTGTTTTAAAAAGCGCACAGAGTGGGTGTGAATTTTCCTTGGTAACATGAGCGTTGAACTGATTGCTAGACAGGCGAGCCTTTTTTAATAGTGAAAATGATAAAGGCACCTTCGGCCAGTCAAATGAGGCCAGTCATACTGGTACACGCGGATTTCTTTGTCAGGGATTTGCTGACAAGGTGTCGCCTCACTAACTAAAGTAGGCAGCAGGTTTGTTCTTTAAGCCGGCCACAGAGAGGATTTTAAACAATGGTTTGGGAACGACTGGTCCTCCAATATACCAGCGGCTGGCCGGCTCTTTGATATTTGCTTTTACAGTTGCATAGTTTCAGAGGTGTCAGCATTGCCGGCAACTCGGCCTCAAAAATTACCCAAAAAGCTCTCTGCAGTTGTTTGGTTTTTATTTCTTTCTAAACGTAAAAAAATCGGTTTCGCTATTTCCAAATCATAGCAAAAGTGTTAGTGGATTCGGTTGATACTTTCTCTTAGTTTAAAGCCAAAGATTCTGTCAAAATACTTTCTCAGCGTGTTGTTAAGTGTGGAAATAAAACGAATGCAATCTTAAACTCTGAGGAAGGGACCGAGGCTCAATCAGGGCTCTTGCTAGAGACTTGCAGAAGGGGTTGGCGAGGCATGGTGCTCCTGTAAACCCACGCATGCAACAGACTCAAATTCCAAAGGGGCAGCTGTGTTAGTCTAGTTCAGCAAAACAAACAAGGAGTCCTGTGGGGCTTGAAGACTAACAAATTTGTCTCATGAGCTTTGGTGGCAGAAAATCCCACTTCGTCAGCCACTTTTTTCTCCTACAAAACCTCGTGCGATAAATAAATGTGTTAGTTTTCAAGTGCCACGGATCTCCTGGTGGGGTTTAATAGACTCAAAGGCTCTGTTCCAGGCTAACCAGCAAATGCCGCTTTTTTTGCTAGGCTGGCTGTCCTGAAAACAAAAGAGCTGCGGGTACAAAGGAAGTGTGCTGTACATTGCTGAAATGCGATGTGTGATGGTTTCAAGGAACTACTTTGTAGCCTGGTTTTAAAGGACTAGATTTTTAAGGAAGATCTCACAGAACGGCAAAACCAGTTATTTATTGAGAGGAACGGCTTCAAATGAGTCTTTCTGAAGGAAAACGAACAAGGAGTCCTGCGGCACTTCAAGAGCAACAGCTGTATGCACTGCATGAGCTTTTGTGGGAGAAAATCCTGTCTATTGCATATTTTATCTGTCAGAAAGATGAGGGGCTGGTGGATTCCCCCCCCCCATTGGTAAATAACTCACAATTTAACAGCAATCAAAGTTGCGTCTGTTCTCCCTGCCGATTTCAGATTGATGGGATTTCCTTGCTCAGCTAAAGTGAGGCGATTTATCCATAGCGAGACACGCTCCCAAAGCCACGAGATTCCAGCCCAGCCCGGCTTCCAGGATCGGGCATTTTTTGTGCCACAAACTGAACCCGAAAGTAATCTGGTGCCTCGTCGGCGAAGCACATGGCGAAGCAGACTGTCACAGATAAGGGGCAGCCCTGTCAGACTAGTCCAGGGGAAAAAAAAAGAAAAAAAACAACGAGTCCTGTGGCACTTAAAGACTAACAGGTTTATTTTTCGCATGAGCTTTCGTGGGAGAAAAATCCCACTTCGTCAGATGCTTTGAAGCGTCATCTTCAACGCATCTGACGAAGTGGGATTTTTCTGCCACGAAAGCACAGGCGAAAAATAAATCTGTTAGTCTTTACCTGCCACAGGACTCCTTTTGCGGGGGGGGTCCCAGATAAAACACCTAGCTTTTTGGAAAACTCGCCTCTTCAGAGCTCTACACAGACATTTGGAGAGCGACTCCTATTATCTCTTAATCAATGGCAACTAAACGGCTCTCTTCACTTTCTCCGTGTTTGTTATTAATTATTATTATGTTTATTGCTGTTAAATATCTTCATCAGGGTTCGCCTGCTTCCCTTTCTCATGTCAATGGGGCTGTGCTGGGAGGCAGAGCAATTGGGTGTCCTCCAGCACCTACCACATCGGCGCTTCAATTTTGATTGGACCTCTGCGTGCGCCCCCACACAAAAAAAGCGACAACTGGTGGATCTCTTTCTCTCCCACGCACTGATTTGTTTTCTTTTTTTCTTCTTCTTTAGCCAGGGTGGCAGAGACGGCTAGACAACTAGCTTTGACGCTTTTCGACGAGGAAGGCAAAACTTACACGGTTAAGGAGACGCTGCAAAGTAAAACCAACCTCCTGGCTAAACTCCGCGGTGTCTGACTCTCATTTTAAGATGCGCCCTCTCATTACTACTAAACGTGGGCACGATTCTCTGCCTGCTTTTTGACATCTCAACCGTTAACTTTGCAGACATCTTAGCAATCGTCCTGCGGCATTTCTCAGTCTTCAGAGGAAAAACTGGGTCAAATCGGAACAAAAGCTGGACACACTTTAGACAGAAAAAAAGGTAAAAAAAAAACAAACAAAAAAAAACCCAGTAGCTTTGCTGTTGGCGGTCTGCTAAAGGAATTACTTAGTAATGTGTTATGTAAGTATCGGATTGCCTCGTCACTTGGGGTATTTCCTTTGTGTCGACCTATTGTTCGCGCACTCCCCTCTGAGCGTGAGCCTTCGCCTTACTCCACAGCCACGATTCAAAGGCACCTGGCTCAGCCCTAGGCGCTGGGATTTCATGGCTCCTGCTCCGGGGGCAAACTGCACAGGTTGTGTATGGGGGGGGGTCCTCCCCCGGCCTTGCAAACAGTTTCTTAAGAAGAAAGACGCCCTGGAGCTATACAGGAGGCAGGAAAGCTGCAAATCAGGCAACGCCACCCCTCTGCTCTGCCAGAGACAAAAAAGGGGGTGCCCCCCCCCAGATTTCCTTCCCCTGTAACCCTAAGAAGTCCGCCGTGCGGTTTCTTGCGTTCACACACAGGCACTCTAGCCCAAAGCCAGGAGCCAGCTCGGGAACGATTCTCACTAAAGTTATTGGGGCACATGGGAGCCCGGCACTGAAACCAGTGCAAAGTCCCTGGCATATCCTGGGGGCAAGAGCGGGCCTACGGCCAAACCCACCCTCCCCTGCCTTTGGAGCAGGTGCCCAGCTCTAGTGGGGCGATAGCTGTGCAGACACGGGCTGGGGAGACCATGTCTCCCCTCTGAAAACTAGCTCTGCTTTCTCGCAGCAACTCCTCAGGCGACAAATCAGCTGGCCTGCAGGTGCAGACACATGGTGTGTCCTGGCCTTTCGGCTCCAGCAACAGGGGACTGCACCCTGCGGGCGGGGGAAGCTCCCCGGCCTTTGGGGTACATGCATGATCCCAACACTTGCCCAAAAAGCGCCTTTCACCAGCTCGATCGCCCTACAGGCGGCTGGAGCGAGCCTCTCCGATTGAAAGCCAAGGGCACACACCTCTATCCGCCTCCGCCCTGTTCAGGTGGTGGACTGGCACTGAGCGGATATATTATTTGAAGCCTATGAGAGGAGTATTAAGAGATCCACTTGTTTTCTAGTGCTTCGGGATATTTTTTTTTCTTTTTTACCCACATATTGGAAATATTAGTGCGGTAAGGTTTAGGATTTCTCGAGAACAAATGTTTAAAAAAATAAAACCCAACTCAGCCCAAACCGAGTATTCTGTTGGAGCCAGCCAAATGAGCTCCCAGGACCAAACCCAGCCGAAGCCACAAAGAGGAGGGGAGAGTGGGCTCGCCTAATGCCAGTCTTTAGACGCACTGGTCAGGCGAGAGATTTGCAAGCCTCGCAACCGGGGCGAAGAAGACAAACCACAGCGGTTCGTCTGGCTTTGGGACGAGTGTGCCATGCACATTTGCTCCAGGAGGAATGCCTTTTGCCGCTCATGGGCTGCTAAAACCGATGAAGGCGATTATTAAAATCCCTAGATTATGCTAACTTGCTGACTGAAAACTCCCAAATCTGTCTTGCACGCAGCCCCTATGGCCCTGAACGCTTCCCAGTGGTGTCTGCCTCCAGCATTGCGGTGAGCGCCAAATGCCCCCGGTTTAGCTCTAGAGGGGGCCTCAAAGGGAGCCCTAAAGCCCTCTTTTGTTTTAATAAACCCTTTAATGCCATTAACTTCTATTAGCTGTGATTAAAACAGCCGCAGGGCTTTTTTCAAGGCCTCAGGGCAGCATTTTCCCCCCCAGCCTTTAAGCAAATGTTAATGCACGGAAAAAGACTGAGCTGAAACTGTTACAATTCAACCCCGATTATATTCCTGGCTCTAGTTGAAATGCACGGCGGAGGAGAAAACGTTTCTATGCCCTTTCAAGCATTGTTTCGATTTCTAGTTATAGGAATAAGTAATAGGCCCCTGATGTTACTATTAAGCCCTGAAATAAAATAAAATTCACGAGTTCTCAAGGCCTTTTTTGTTTTGCCGGAGTGTGGGAATGGCGTACGCCCCGTCTTTGGGTCACTCATTAAGCGTCTCATTCCCCTCCGGTTAATCATTAATAAAAGCGCAGCGCTAAAGCGAGCCCTAGAAAAACGCAAGGAGTCACTATTTAACCTCGGCGGCATAACCTGCTGGATGGGAACCGTTCAAATCAGCAAGAGCCCCCCCCCCCATTTGTTCATTTGTGGAAAAAAATAGTGACAGCCAAGAACAAAACTATCTCCTAGTGTATTTTTGTCCCTCACACAGCTGAGGGTGTCGAGCTACACTCCAGGCTTCTGCCGCCTGGATTTTAATTCATGAATTTGAAGGTCACACACAGCAAACCCAGAGGGGGAGAAAAAAAAACAAAACAAAACAAAAAAGAAAAAACAATACTGTGCCTAAAGAGGAAAGGCTGGCACTTTGGGACAGTAAAAGTTTATTGTACCCACATTTCACTCTCAGATCAGTGGGCCCCCTGGCTCTGCCGGCTGGGGGGCCCCGGCGAAGCTGTGCATCTTCTCATAACTGGCTGGCTGGGACAACCCCACCGTCTCAAGGTCCAAAATCGACGGGAGCTCTTGCATGCCCGCAACCGCCCAGACTTTTTTCAAAAAAAACACCCTCTAAAACATTAGCTGCACTATGTCGAATCGTATTTAAAACGTTAGCCACCGGGGCTTTCCGAAAAACCCGCATTTTTTTTCCTGGCCCAGCCAGAAATGGAAGCGAGTTTCATATCTGGACGCTAATTCTCGTTATATGTACTAGAAATCTGACGGCTTCGCAGCTAGGCTGGAGACGTCCAATGTCTCCCTCACCCTCTGCCCCAGCTTCAAGAAAACTCTCCTTTCGCCTTATGTAAAAAATGATCAATGATCAGAGGAGCCGTCTGAAAAGTGGAAGCGCACCCAGGCTTGCCTCTTGCGTGACAGTGTAAAAATAGCAGCGCAGGTTATTCTAGATTAGATTCACCTCCAAGAAAGTCTTGCACACGCTGGCTTTTAGCCAGGACATATTCTCCTGGACCAAATCTTGTTCCCATCCCATGGACACCGGATTTGGCCTACATGGCAGCATTTGAAAGTGGCAGCAAGTATAGGCTGTAGCCGTGCCTGTACTATTTAATTCTTGGAGAGACACCATCGGGGATGGCCACACAAGACCGCTGCAAAATCTTGAAGTAATTTTCTGTCACAAGAGCGTTTAAAACACTGATTGGAGACACACACCATCATCATCATCTAGGCCTCTCAAAAAACAAGATCTCAGCAAAATATTGTATATCAGAAAATATGCCTGGCGCTTTCCGAGCTCAGTAAATGACAGCTCTACAGGCTTTGTGGGGCACCGATCCCAGAAGCACTTGTCTGCCACGTTAAAGCTACCAAGTTATTTCTATTTCGCTGACTATGGCCACTAATTAACTAAGGCTATGTGGGAAAAATATCAGGGGAGACGAAGAAGGTCATTGCAGCCTCCTATATATAAACCAATTCAGAAACATCACGTCTTTCCTGAGGAAGGCTACCCACTTATGAAGGGAGATACTAATAGCGAGAGGAATCACGGCCCAACCACTTCCCCACAAAGTGCCTGGCACTGAGCACTTCTCTGCTTGAAACTTGCCAAACTTTAACCAACTTATTAACGAGCACGGCTGAAATAACGTAGTTATCACTTTCCGACGGCTCCATCCACTTCCATTGCAATGACGATCTAGTCAGAAACACAAGAGCGAATTGTTCACCTGGGTTTTCACTTACCGGCTTCAGTGGTTTGCTCTTAAATACATTCATGAGGCATCTCTCACGGTAAAAAAAACCATGTGTGTGCGAGTTCACAAGCACAGTCATTTGGGCTAAAGAGACTTTAAAAGCAGGCACGGCCATCCTGCTTATATAAACTAGCAAGGCTTTCTTTCATCCCCTGCTTGGTAAGCCTCCTTTGAGCAGTGCCCGTGTTCCTTGACACATTTGTTTTGTCTGGAAAACCTGCACTAAAACCCTGCCCAGGAAAGTCTCAGCCTAGGTGTTTCTAAACACCTAATTCGGTTATTCTGGAGGGGACGCATGGGGTCAAAAAATCGACACACCCTCCCCCCGAAATGGCCAGAATGTGATTTTGAATCGAAATTTTTACAAAGACTTAAATTTGCCACCGTCACTAGCACGATATTAAAGCACGGGGAGCTTTATTACTCTGCAAATGGCTTTATTTGACGTGCTTTATTGAACCTCTCCGTTTCAACAGAATGATTAATTCGAGGTAATACTAGCTAATCATTGCTCCTAATGATCGAAGTAGCTGCTAAAGCCGTGCTCGTTGGTAATTTGTAACCCTTTCAGGAGCTCCTTAGAAACCGAGCTGAAGCCCAGACTTTCCATTCCGGCATGCTAATTGTGCCTGCCTCCCTCCCCCTCATCTGGCCGGCCAGGCCAAACAAAACACAAAAGGGGAGCTTTGGGTTTATTTAACCACCTAGAGAATATTAACCAGCATTTAATTTCATTTCGCCCACCAGTTTAGTGGTCACACGAAGCGCCGTGTCACCGCCGGCCCCACACACTGGATGCCAGGGGGCCGCTTGCGCTGGGTGAAAGAAACCTCTGAAGTGTGTGCTTGGCTGGGCTAGGTGTCTTTGGGGTTCACTGTTTGGTTTTAAAAACACCAGCAAGGCAAATCTCACGTTTTAGGTACGTTGCTCGCTCTCCCCTTCCAGGAAAGAAAAGGGGGGGGGGTCGAGCAGCCCCATTCTGCATCCCCCAATTTCCCTGGCCAGGCTGGGTGCCCTGCTGAACCGCTGAGGGAGGCAGGCGCTGATCAGCTGGAAGGGGCGGCGGGCTATTTCTTTGCCCCCAGCTCTCATTTCGCGGCAGCTTTTCCATTGCACGGAGAAAGGTCGCGTCCTCCGGCACCGCCTCCCTTTGCAAAACGTCCTCTTAGGAGTCTGGCCGGCGCAATGAGCTTAAAAGACTCTGGTGCAATCTTCCCCTGCCGCTCCTTCGGGAGAGGGTTTAGTGAAGTCTGCCTCGGGACAGGAATTTTGAAGGCACAATTTTTGTTACAGAAAAATCTGCCGGTCCAGCCCCCCACCCTGCTTTGGGCCGGCCAATTCCGTGCTTTAAAGGGCAGGGCGCCGGTGCAAACGATGCCTGTGAGCTTTGTGCCAGGCGGGCGCCGGATCCCCGCGGGCAGGTGGAAACCGCCTGGGGCTAAAGACCAGACAGCTTTGTAAAGGGTGTGTTGTCCTCCTCCCGGAGGGCGAAAACAATTTCCCGTACGATTGGGGGGGGGGGGGGCGCCTCCCAGCAGTTGTTTGCAGCGCCTTGTAGCTAATTATATCCGCCTGCTGGCAAACTGGGCAAAGGGTTATTCGCACCGGCCCCTATAAAGCGAAGCGTCGTGTGAATCCGCTCCCAGCTCACCGCTATTTCCCCGCCTGGGCTGAGAGCGGAGCCCAGGCTACCGCAGGAAGTGAGTGGAGGAGCAAAGAGAAGTGAAACCGAATCGGGCTCAGAAACGGGAGCAATGTGTGCGCCCTGCATCAGGCCTGCAACTGTACGGGCAAAAACCCCTTGTGTTTAGCTTTCCCTCCATCGCAGAATTTTTTGGCGCCACATTTTATGCACTCCGCCTGTTAGAGATGAGCTTTGGGGTTTTTCTAACTCACACTTACAAAATCTATCTATCTATCTATCTATCTATCTATCTATCTATCTATCTATCTATCTATCTATCTATCTATCTATCTATCCTTCTTCACACCCCCTTTAAATATCTATCTATCTCGCTACCTATCTATCCATTCTTCTTCACACCCCGTTTAAATATCTATCTATCTATCTATCTTCACACCCACTTTAAATATCTATCCTTCTTCACACCCCCTTTAAATATCTATCTATCTCTCTACCTATCTATCCATTCTTCTTCACACTCCCTTTACATATCTATCTATCTATCTATCTATCTATCTATCGTTCTTCACACCCACTTTAAATAGGTCCCTTTGTCGGCCTTGTATCCATCTGGCTAGACATATTCCCAGAACACTAACAATTAGCGCTCTCCTGTTTTCCCATTCCCCAGATCAGGGTTTTCTCGCTCCAAAGACAGCTTGGCTCTGATTATTACCTCCAGCTCCCTTAGGCCACCGGAATGAAGTGTCTGGCCTGCTGGTGGGGGGCTGGATCCCCTGCCCCCATTCGGCCTTGGTCTTGTCTCCCTACACTTTGTTCTGTCGCGCCCCGTGTTAGGAAAACACTTTTTGAGCCAGCCGCACCCCACCACACACCCAGGAGGAAAGAAAGCAAAATCACAGCAGGCACTCCCACACCTGGCTTTGTGTTTTGACAGCCTGCCACGATTTCCCCCAAATCCAAGCAGTGCTGGGCTAAAACTTTGCTTCTCTTGCCCTTTTGCCGGACTCAGTGGCCCGAAAAGACCCCTTCCAAACTCCCGGGCCCTATGTCAGATTGCAAAGGAGCCTGATGTCAATGGCCGGCCTCTGCCCCCCGCCCGAGGAGCACAGGTAAGAGTCACGCTCCACACGCTCCACAAACCCCCACTTCCTAAATCTTTCTAAGCCCCCGCTGCTCCTTCCAGGGCCGGGGATGGTGGCTGCTCAGCCCAGGCCGGGCTTGGGGATTTACCTTCCGGGAAGACCGCCCGCATCTTCAGGTAGCTGGTGGTGAGGCGGATGATGGAGGCCTTGTCCAGCTGGGAGGTGATGGCCGAAGGCAGGGGCAGCAGCTTGGCCAGCTCGTAGAACTCCCCATTTTCCTTTTCCCGCCTGGTTTTGGCGGCGTTCTTGGACTTCTCCTTCATCGCGGCTATTGCGAGGCAATGCGGAGGGCGGCTCTGGCATATTAGCCCCGATCCTGCCGGCCTGCTGCGGGCATGGACTGTGGCTCCAGCGCCAGGGACACTTTCTCCTCCCCAGCCGAGCCCCACAGCCAAATCCGCACAGGGAGGGTGCGAGGGCGGGACGCCAGCCCCACTCCGCTTTGCAAAACCCTCGCCCTTGCAAAGCGCAGCCCGCAAGCCCGGCGCCAAGGAGCAAATGCAGATGCCGCCGGGTCTGCCCCCTCCACACGGGATCTTTGCGGAGCAGCCCGCAATTGGCCGGCGTGTATTTCTGTCTTCCGCTGAGGGGCGAAGGGAGCTGGCCCCAGAGGCAAGGGGCGGCGGGCGAGAGGACACACTGGCCAGGCTGCTCAGGGACAGTCAGAGCCGCCCGAAAGGGGCGGCCGGGGCAGGCTGGCTGCTCCTTCGGGCATTTCCCTCTGAACCGGATTAAGGAGGCGACTGGCAGTGCTGGCCAGCTACGCTTTCCCCGTCCACGTGTGTAGCGGGGGGGTGTATTTTAGTTCACTGGCGCCCGCCTCCTGCCTATCCCCAGCCCCTTTCGCCTCGCCAACAAAACCGGCTTCGGTGCTCCCTCCGCTCGGGATCCTAAATCCGGTTCTCGCCCAGCGCCAGATCGCTCCCTTTTCCTCCAGACCGACGCGCTTAGCTGCTGGCTCTGGCCAAACGAGTCCCAGGCAATTCGTTTACACTCAAAAGAGATCGCTTTGATTTGACACCTACTGAAAGAAACCAGCCCAAGTGGTGCGAAGCAGGTTTGCACGCCGCTAGAGACAGGACGCCGCCTCGCAGCAGAAAGGAGGGTTTGCGGCTTCACCTTCCCGGGGCCGGGGGCGCTGCCACTGCAGCCAAATTGCCCGCTCCCCAGCCCTAACTTCAGCGCCCCAGGCATGCAAACGCGGCCCCCCCCCTCCTCTGTTTCAGGGCAAGCCCGAAGCTCAGAAGCGGAGCCTGCGGTGAATTGGTTTAGTGCAGCCTGGAGAAAGCGAAGCGAGTCTCTGGAGGGAGGAGACCGACGTGCCCAGTGACGTGTCCGCACTGCCAGGGTGCGGGGGTGGGGGGTGTCTTTTGGCCCCCTCTTACTAACTCATCATATATTTCACACACACACACACACACACACACACACACAGAGGAATCTGGCGTCAAGCCCTTGCATTTAGAGTTAAGTATAAATAGGACGGCTGGGCTGCACTGTATCCCAGCCTCTGAGCTACATAAGGACGCGACAGCCAGGGGGAGAAAATAGGTGTCAAGACCTATAGAGCGGGTCTGGGCTCGCCTCTTTCTCCTCTCCCCCTGTCCAGATCCGCTCCCCACATCGTGTTACCAGATACCAAAGCCTGGAAAGGAGGACAGGCAAGTACGAAAAGGAGGACACGTGGAGAAAATGTTGCATTAATGTCCTATTCTGTTTTTAGGGGGCCCTGGAACGCTTCCCCCTAAAAATAAGATATTCCGGAGTTTTTCAGCATCCTTTAATCCCTGTAAGTAAAAAGCCAGACACAAACATGTATTTTAAAATGCCTGCCGGACGGCGGAGGTGAAGGTAGAAAGGAGGACAGGTCCTCCTCCTGCCTGACATCTGGTAACCCAAGCCTTGACACAGCTGAGCGCTCCCTTTCGCTAGGTTGTGTGTGTAAACCCCCCCCCCCCCGTAACACAGTTTCATTAGCGCCCAAGGATTTGCAGACTAACACACCCATTGAACCCCCAAAGCACCCCCCCCACACCGTCAGCACCCCAGCTCTGCGCCCTGCGGCCTTAGGAGACCACCTCTTCGTTCCCTGCAGAGGAAAGCATTTACACCCAACACCGGCGCGTCGTGCCCCCAAACCTGCGCCCAGGCAAGTGCAAAGCGATGTCTGCTCGGGCCCAGGGGCAGGCGCGAGTTATGGGCCGCGTTCACACCGCCCGGCACTGCGGATTGGAGAGAGATCTCTCCGGCTAATCCAGGGGGAACTGATGGGGACTAACGGCGGCGCTTTCTTTCCTCAAGCCGGTTAGAAAAACGAAAGGGGAAGACCCTCAGCTGTTGAAACCCCCTTTGCCAAACTAAACCGTAGTTTAGCGATCCGGATGAAGACTACCCACGGCCCTCACGGATTGCCCCAGCCAGGCACACCGTGTAGACGCTCAGCTTTAGGCAGGAACAGGAGTTTCGACAGCCGCCCTGGCCCCCTCTCCTCACTGCACACCTCGGCTGTCTATGAACCAGCTGGCGGCTGATAGAAACCAGCCCTGTGCGGCGGGGGCTGCCCTGACCACCCTGCCTTGGGGTTTGCCTCAGTGAGTCTGTCCGGCTCAGGGTCCCGGGGGCCCCGGTCTCCAATCTTTCCCCCGGCTCCTAACTTCGGCGGGGAGCTGAAGAAAGAGCAGGAGCCAGGGCTTTTCCCTGCCCGCGCTTCCAGTCCGGGGAGCACTCCGGATTGGGATCATTTCGAATCGCTGGCAAACTGGGCACCTTAAACCCCTTTCCCCGATCCTGCCAGCTGCTGGGACTCTCCTCCTTGTGAGCTGAGGTGCTCAGGAGCCGACTCTGGGCGCCTTTGTGAACCAATCTGTACACGTGAGACCAGTATTTAGGGGGTGCTCACTAATTTGGTATAACAGTTACCAGCTGGCAACTGGGGGGGTGTTGGGAGATTGGGGGGGGGGGCGCAGAGGGGGTGTTAGAGAAATCCCTGCGTGAGACTTGATCCGTATTTCTGTGAACACGGGTCTCCCCCAGCCAAAGCGCCTAGTCCTGACTACATGGCAAAGTTCAAAGTCGCTTCTTGCGGTGCGGTTTACAAGCAGTTGCTATTATTTTGCAGTAATGGTGGGATTTCTCCCCTCGCTCAGGATAGGGGCGCTGTGAAAGCCCTGGGGCATCGAAAAGAGAGTGTATTGCACTGGATTGCCAGAACCCCAATGTAAGGACGGAAAGGCCTGTGATACTCCGGTTTTGTGGCAGTGCGGGATTGCTCCTGGCGGAGCAGAATCCAGTCCGATTTTACATCCAGCCAGCTCCACGGGAAGACTTCTCCACCGCCTGCAGGCTACCTATTTTACCCATGGTACTGGCCTGAAATATGCTGTCCCTTTAGTGACACGAGTCCAATTTTCAGCGTCTCACACATTTGCGACACACACACACAATTTCAGCTGCAGAAAGCCAAAAGATTTCTGCTTGCAATAGCTGCCTTGTATTACCATAAACCGCCCGGAAGGAAAGGAAAGTGAAGCGGAGTGAACCCGCAATCCCTAGCTCCAATTATCCTGCCCTCTGTGCTTTCGGCCAGCCTCTGAGGAGTCACCCCGGAAGAGAGAGAAAGTGAGTGTGACTGGCTAGAGCTGCCTCAGTTTCCCCAAAGCGGAACAGTAGCTAACTCATCTCCATGGTCACAAGCAGAGGAAAAACACACGCGACGGGCAAGCTCTTCGTACGTCGCTTTCAACCTAGGAAAAAACCCCACCTTTTAACTTAGACACAGCACCCTTTTTTCTTTGCTAGGAGGAAAAGCCGGGAAGACGCAAAAGCCAGCTTCCCACTCCAAGCTGAAGAAAGGGACCTGATCTGAAAGGAAAAAAAGACAGCGGATGTGAGCGAGTGTGTCCCTAAAACATCTGGTCAGGTTTCCTCCCCAGATGCCCACAACTGCTTCACTTTCCCTGGCCGCTGCCCAGCTTCTGCGGAAACCGATTCCCTTGGGGAGCCAGACCAGGGAGAGACACTGCAGCAAGGGTCTCCGTAATTTAACCCAGCTATATGATTTTAATTATTGCTCCTGCCGCGGTGCCAGGAGGGCCGGCTTTGGGTAGTGCCAGATTGAAAGCAGTCACTAGAAAACTAAAATGCAAAGGGAGACTACGCAACTCGCCGGAGAGGGTGAGCCGAAAGGGCGATAGTTTTGTACCTGTGGGGATTTCTTTGTGAGGAGTTAAGCGTTCAGATACCCTGTGAAAATACATTTCCACAGGAACGATCAGGATAAAAATAATAATTCCTCAGGTCCCCTGCTTGTACAACAGTTATGTCTTCACAAGCAACCTTTCAGGCGACCCCTACCCCGTTGGAGTGTGTGTCTTTAAGCTATTTTGCATCTCTTTAATTATCTTATTATACCAGAATCTGTTGAACCAAATCACCCTTCAGATAACGGCGCAGGTTTTTTTAGGAGAAGGCCCTGGTCTTTAACCTCCAATTATCCCCCAAAGAGGAGAAAAGCCCTAGCCCCGGGCGCGATGTTGCTGGCTTCGGATAAACATGTGGCTCTCTTGCTTTTCTAACTTTGACAATCAAAGCTCCTCTTTTTGTGAGAGCTCCTCAGCGGATTGATCTTTTTACCAACCACTCCTCTAGCTCTACCTCAGCTGGGCTTTTCACAAAGGAGCTCCCTGCCACTTTGTCCTGGAGTATATTTCAAATTGGTTCCCGAGCTGGTGAAATCAATCCCCTCCCGAAGGACTTGTTTTGTGTGTTTGTTAACATGGAAACCACCGGCCTCCTTTAATTTTTAGGGTCATTTTTAGGTTTGTGCCAAGAAAAGAAAAGTAGGGGAGGGGGGAAGGTAGCACGAAGCTTCAGGCAGGCTTAATGAAATCGTATATATAAAATCTCTTTTCTCCCACTGTGGATTAAACCAAACAAGAGCTGCCCATATCTATATCTATATATGTTTTTTTTTTCAGAGCAGGGACATAATATATCGTCTGACAAATAACCCGCAATGGTTATCAGCCCAAGAACAAGAAAAAATCTTAACTATCTAGCAATCTTTGAGGTGCAAAATCATGAACAAACACCTGCATATTTCAAATCACTTGTTTGGGCTTTGCAGGCTAAAGAAGAACCTTTCCGTGCTAACTTTGGCTGGGAGACATGTACATGTGCGCCGAGATCCCAGAGCAGCTTTTCACTATTTATTTAGCAATGGCGCTCGTGAAAACGGATTCCTCTCTGTGGGCATTTCAACGGCTGGGAAAGGGTTCGGGGTTCAGGGCTGCAAACTCTCCGCAACTAGGAAGAGCCGAGATGTGACCTTCACTTTCACACGGCATAAAGGAGACAGCATCGAATAGCGATCAGAGCAGGTGAACAGTCTAAGTGTGTGAGCCTGCTTAGTTTTCTTACATTTATCCTTCTGTTTTATTGGGAATCGATGTCCCAAGGTAATAGGACACGCTTTGCACAAATCCTGCGCAAACAAGAAGAGCGTGTTTACAAGTAGTTATAAAACTGCTTTCAAGTTGCCCTAACTTCTAAAAATGTCATTGAAATTTCCCCGTCTAAACCTAAACCTCTCTCACTCCCTCTTTCTCTCGCCTCCTCCACAGAAACACACCCCGCCAAGGCCTGGATTTGTGAATTATATGAGGAAATCTAGCCGCATGAGCTTGGGAGAAAACAGCTCCCGGAAAAATAACAAAGAAAAACGAATTTAAATATTCAAGTCGTCGGGACCTGCATGTTGTAGCTGACGCGACACACTTCCACTGTTTTTATTTTCCCAGCAGGATATCTTTATGCAGATAAACATATGTATTCTTCCATGGAGCACGTGTGATAACTGATGACTCCAAATCAACCTTCTCATAGCAAAAGGAAGCGCTCGTGTAACAAGTTATATAATTAACACCATAAACTGGGTTGGGAGCCCGGTCCGCTAATTAGAGGTTGGAAATATAATCTTAAATCAAACGCAACTCAAAGTAAAAACGGTGCACCGCTGACATCGTGGGCCAAACTGATCAAGACAGATCCCCAATATGCCTGTCTCCGAGGCACAGTCTCCTAAACTAACTTTAGATGTTGCTAAAAAGAGCGACCGAAATGGTATTTCCCTTCTCTTGGTTTCATGAAGAAAAGGCACACATGATAAATAATAAATAAGATAATAAATAATACGCAATAAATAAATAAAATAATAACAAAATAGCCAATAAAATAATAATAATAATAATAATAATAAAAACACCAAAATAACTAATAATAAAATAATAAAGTAATAAACCCAAAAGAACTGGGGAAATGAGGCACAGCTATTGTTCTCAACGTGCACATAACCCTGCCCTTACCCAAAAGCCCATTTGAGGGTGAGCCGGTGGCTTCTTTGAAAAGCACAAAAAGACAAACCTTGAAGTGTTGGCAGGCTTTGGCTACAAAACCCACCAGTGCCCCCAACCAGTAAGTGTCTCTGTCAGCTCACAGAGTGGAAGAGGCAAAAGAGGAGGAAGCTGGACCGCTTGGAAGGTGCCACCCCCGGGGAAACTTGTTTACACGGGTCTCCAGCGACCAGAGGGAGCAGAGCCATGGTTTGCTGATGTGGGGCTGTGACCTGCAGGAGTGAGCGACCCACCGACGTGTGGCCCCCATAAGCTTGGCGGAGGAACTGGCCCGTCAGTCCCGGCTTTTAGCAAACAGCCCGGCCCCTGGATGGCAGGCAAGGCACCAGCCGCGCCCCCGGAGCTACAGCCACCGGCCGGGGCAGGGAGCGAGCAGAGTCGCTGGCCGCCGATGGGGGGCGCTGTGGCACAGTCTGTGGTCAGCACCTTGTGGCAGCCCCAGCCTGGCTGAAGAAACCAGGTGGCTCCAGCCTAGGGTTACCAGATACCAAAGCATAGGGGTAGGAGAGAGGGAGGTAGGAAAAGGAGGACATTGGAGGCCACCTGGAGAAAATGCAGCATTAATGTCAGTCTTCTGTTTTTAAGGGGCCCTGGAAGGCGTTCCCCTACAAACAGGGCGTTCTGGGGCATTCCAGCATCCTTTAACCCCTGTAAGTAAAAAGCCAGCCAAAATCATGTCTTTTTAAAATGCCTGCTGGATGGAGGAGGTGAAGGTAAAAAGGAGGCCATGTTCTCCTTCTGCCTGACATCTGGTAACCCTACTCCTGCCAACCTCCTGCATGCCAGGCTCAGCACCCTGGCCTTGATGTAGACACTCCCTGTGCCAGGCATGCAGATGGGGACAAGGGACTGCAGAGCTTAGCAGAAGCTGCTGGGACCAGGGGTTCAACTCATTTGAAGGGCCTTCAGTTGTGCCTAGCAAAATAAACAGCCCGACTGATTGGGGGAAAGTGAGGCTGTGGCTTATAGATCCCTCTGTTCCTTTCCACACACAGGCTGCCACTCCAGAAGCTCCTTTGAGAAACAGGTTGGAACAGAAATTTCCCTAACACCCTCCCCAAATTTCCCAACACCTCCCCAGTCATCAGCTAGTAACAATGTTATACCAATGTAGTGAACACCCTACATGCCCCCTAATTTCAAATCCTGGGGAGAATACTGAGTTGGAAATTGAAGGGGGGATTATCTAGTGCAAGGGTCAGCAACCCAAAAGATCAGAAGAGCCATTTAAAAAAAATTATCTTTAATAACATTTTATGTCTGGTTGACTTGGTCACTGATCCCACCCCAGCTCTCCCCTAGCTTAACTTCAGGTGGTGGAATCACTGTGCCCAAACATGTAAATCTTTGCAAAATCAGGGAGTGTTTATTTTGTATTCAAGTCCAACTGTGAGACAAAAAACCTCAAAACCAGAAAGAGCAGAGAAAAGAAACTGTGACATTAAGCACCTTTAAGATGGTGTAGTGTAAATAACAATGTCTAGCACCTTAGTTTCATGATCCATTTATTAAAGATGGAAACAAAAGAATAAGAGTGCCATTCCTGCTATTTATGGAGGTATACTAAGTCTAAGCTGTTATGGTCCACTCCTTTTCTCCTATTTCCAATCTCCTAGAAAGGAAATGATCAAAACTCAGGGCATCATTCATTGGGTGAAGAGGGGCCCAAATTATAACATTAATTATGGTTCCCAGTATAAATTTAGGACTACACATTATTCTCAGTCCAGGCCAATGACTACCACAAAACAAACAAGGAGTCCTGTGGTGCTTTTAGAGACTAACAAATTTATTCATCACATGAGCTTTCGTGGGAGAATATCCCCATGAAAGAAAATCTCTGACAAAAGCTCATGTGATAAATAAATTTGCTAGTCTCTAAAAGTACCACTAGACTCCATGTTTGTTTTGCTGAACTAGACCAATATGGCTGCTCCTTTGGAACTTATTACTACAGTTTCTGAGTGAAAACAACATGCTAGTTTGCTGAAAAGCTTGAACTGATCTTGTGACTTACCCTTTTCTGCATGTATATATTCAGCTATATACTGCAGTCTCCATTTCATGCATCTGATGAAGTGGGATTATACCCACAAAAGCTCATGCAATGAAAAATTTGTTAGTCTTGGAAGTGCCATAGGGCTCCTTGGTTGCTTTACTTGGTGTTGGCAGTGCAGAGTGCTTTTGAACCTCTAGGTGATGGAGCCTGAATGCGAGCTGAGTTCTTGCAATGTAGCCTTTAAATTCAGCAGAATTTGAATATGCCACATGAGCTACATAAATCAAAGAAGCAGGTTGGGTACTTGCCACCTCTGATTTTAAACTGGTATTTCTAATATGTCAGTCAGTGTGGTTTGTGGATACCAAAGATAAAAACTAAGAAGGTGCATTAATTTTGAACTTAGAAGACCTTGCTCTTTACCTCCACATGCTTTAGGGCAGTGGTTTTCAAATTATGGGTCAGGATCCAGTACTGGGTCACAGACGCTCAGGTACTTGGTCACAGCACCCCCTGCTGCTGCCGCTGAAAGACTGGAATGCGTTGCTCAAAGATGTAACTGTTAGGTCACAGGCATAAATGAAAATAAGTTTGAAAACCACAGCTTTAGGGAGTGCAACCGCACAGGAGGAAGAGGAGAAAATGGGAGGCTCAGTGGAACTCGTGCTGCGGGGAACAGAGCACAGCAGAAGAGCACAACTGCAAGTGGAATGTGTGCTGATTAAAACAGAGATGGAGATGTGTCAGTGTAAGGTCCCCATCCTTCCCAGATTTATGCACATGCCTCATTTATATGCTGCAAGTAGTTTTGCTGAAGACAACATGCAGGGGTGATCTTAGTGAATCTGGGGTTCTGGGCAAAAGTCAAGGATGGGGCCCTCTATGTTATGTAGGGAGCCCCATCCTTGACTTTTGCCTGCTGGGGCTTTGCCAGGACCCCCCATCAGCTTCCTGGCTTCACAGCAAGTCCTCCACTGCCTCACCAATGGCCCCCCACCTATTCTCCAGCTACTCTGCCCTGCCCTATGAGCATGGCCCCCTCCCAGGATGGGGGCCTGGGCAAATACCCACACTGCTCCCAGGGGTTAAAGTAAGGAGGAATGCACTGGAACACTGTTGCAGGGCCCACAAATTTTAGGGGTCAGCATTCTGGGGGCCCCTAAAAATAGCATAATCGAGTGGTTCAGTGTGTTCCCCCTTGCTACCCCTGTGCCACTCAGGATGGGATGGAGCAGCCCCTGTTGCTGGGGGGGGGGGGAGTTCCTAGTGGGCTGGAATGAGGACATGGCATTGTCGTCTCACTCTGACCCCTTCGTGGCCGATGGTGTCATCAGCCGGGGGCTGGCAACCAGGGCCATCCTTGGGGGGTGAGAGGGATGATCGCCCTGGCCCTGTGGTTCCATGTGCCCCGCACTGTCCTGCTGTGAGCAGGGCAGCACGAGGCCTGCATCGCTGCCCCCGTGCCCCCCATGGCCATGCTGTCCCCCGCCCCCTACCCACTGCCTTCGGTGTGGAGCCAAAGTCAATGGCGGGAGGGAGCGCAGAGCCAGCCCCTGCTCTGGGCCAGCTTGCTCCACCCCCGGGATGGGGAACAGCCAGTCCAGGGGTGGAGCGGGCCAGCCCAGAAGCCGGGCTCCTCTTTCTTGCCCCTCCCCTGGGCTGGCTGTTCCTCCCTAGGGGTGGGACAGGCCGACTCAAGAGGTGGGGCAGTAGAGCAGAGCACAGCCCCTGCACTGGCCTGCTCCACCCCCAGCTCAGAGGATGGGCAGGTATGCAGGGTCAGTCTCTGGGCTGGCCTGCCCCCCAGCTCAGGGGGCCCACCCTAGGCCAACTGCCCTGGGCTCTGCACTCCCCTAGGGATGGCCCTTCTGGCAAAACCTGGGCCCAGGCACAGTATTTGGGGCCGGAGTCATCTCTGGCGGCATCACTATGAGGTGACATAGCAACTGGTATATTAGAATCGCTGTGGAACTACTCAAGTGAGCCAGGCTGATCAGATGTTTAAATGTTTTAAGGGCACTAGATCAAGAACCATGGCCAAACCCTGCAACCTCTTAACAAATAGTCACTTTTGCTGATAGCTATTCTCTCAGGGGTACAACACCCGAAAAATAAATAGCCCCCCCCAATGAATAAAAAACAGATTCTTGGGCTGTGGTTTGAACCAGCAGAATTGTCATTTGCATCATGATCTCATTTTGCCAGTCAGCGGGTTATCAGTGAGATTGAAGCTGATTAGGTGAGTATGGGCTGCAGGACCAACAACCTAGTGCACTACTTGAATCCATTGCTTAAAATAAATAGAGACAATACATTTAATTAAAACTTTTTGGTGAGTAATTTAGAAGCAATACATGATGGTATCAGGAGGAGGAAACTGCAGCTCCATGCAGCATGTGAACAAGTATCCATGTAAGTCTTTGCAGGATAGAGGTCCAATTTAGGGTTGAACTAGATCCTTTTTCAGCTCTTTTGTTAAGTCTATATTATTGCTATTGCCTGACTGCCACTGGATGCTTGGGACACCATTTGATAACTGAAGAGGAAACTATTTGTAGTGAGCATAAACTTGGAAATGGTCAGTAGGGATATGTGTCCATTTCCACTGGGAAAAGCGGGAAGGAAAAATCAGTGTTTTCTCTCATTGCACACGTGGCATTTTTAGCGTTTGTTAAAGGCTATTTAAGGTAATTGACTAGAAAATCCCTGCTGTTTAAAGAAAAATAAAGGCAATCTTTTTTAGAACTAATCAATTTATTTCTGTTTCTGTACAGAGTGTGATCTACATGCTATTGCACTGGAAGAGCGGCCAGTGCTGATGGATTAATGCAAATTGATGACCTTTACAAAAAAAGTATGTGCAAGTTATATACACATTGACTGCTGATGTTTGTGGGACAAAAGCCATCAGTTCTTTCTTCTTTTTTTAATTTCCACTTTCTGAAGAAAAATATGGTTGTTTTATTTGGTCTGGAATTGGATGTATTTTCTGAAAGTATTGCAAAAGGGGCTATTAATATTAATTACTGTGAGCAAACATTTGTCTCTGCTGATATAGGCTGCAAAGAAATATTTCTTCTAGCTAAAGTAGATAGTTTAAAAGGTGAAAGTCTTCCTTGGAAACACGAGAAGCAATACATCAATCAGAGAGAGGAAATATCCATGCTGTAGAACTAGAAAAAAATGAGTTTGAAAAGCATACACAGGAGTATTTTTGTTTCATTTGTCTCAAATCTTCCGAACATTATGAAAGTGGTTTTTTTTAGCTATATTCAGTGACTTGAACTAGTTCTCAGTGACCCTCAGCTTGTATGAATAGTGTGACTAATCTAGTGGGGATGAATAATGAATCTTTAAGGAATATAAAGGACTGGTTGCAAACTCTTTTTTTAGGGGGTGAGGGAAGCAGTATTTTATGCTGCCTGGCGTTAGATATTTTATAAAATGGTTGTCACAGGAACTTCATTAATACTTTACATTTATAAATACTTTATTCATGATTTAGAAATGATTAATAGAAATGGCAGTTTATACATGATTCTGTGATGTTTTACCATATTGTGAGCACACCCATAAATAAATTTGTGTTCCAGAGATTGTTATAATATCCTGATTAATATTTTAAAATGTGTCTACTGAGCATTTCAGAGCACGTCCTATAAAAAATAATTTGCAAAACGGGTTTGTTTTTTTTTAAACAGGTATATAATCCTTCCTAGATACAATTTCGTCCAAGAACACTAAGCTCCTGAGACTTTTTTCCAGGCGGTAGGAAAAACAAGATCTAGACCCACATTCTGCAATCAATCTGCAGTGGCACCAGTAGATCCCTGCAGCCACATGGAGCCCTGCTTGTCTAATAAGTGAGCAGACCCTGTGCTCATATGGAACGCCGTTGGCTTCAGCAGGACTCTGCATAGGCATGGTAGTCTTCCCACACTGTACGCCCACCTGGATTGGACAGCAGCTATAAGAAAGGGCCTGTCTTCTGTCTGAGTTAACAGGGAAGGCCTAAATGGAGTTGGGCTAGGGAAGGAGACACAATGTGACTTCAGTCCATAGGATGGAATAGCAGTTCCGCTGGGAGGCTGCTGTTCAGTAGCCAGCCTCCCTCCCTCCTGCCTCCCTCGCAAGTTTGAAGGGAGTGCCTTTTGCTCTCTGAACCCTCTGCGCTTCACTTTCTTACAGCCTGGTGTGTCAGGCTTTGCTTGGGTGTACTGGAACCACTCATGCGATAAATAAGTCGGTTAGTCTTTAAGTGCCCCAGGACTAGGGTTACCAGATACCAAAGCATGGAAAGGAGGAGAGGGAAGTATGAAAAGGAGGACATTGGTGGACACATGGAGAAAATATAGTATTAATATAATATTCTTCTGTTTTTAGGGGTCTCTGGAATGCTTTTCCCTAAAAATAAGGTGTTCTGTGGCATTCCAGCATACTTTAACCCCTATAAGTAAAAAGCCAGCCAAAATCATGATTTTTCAATGCCTGCCAGAGGAAGGTCATGAAGGTAAAAAGGAGGACATGTCCTCCTTTTGCCTGACATCTGGTAACCCTACCCAGGACTCCTTGTTTGTTTTGGAATTGCTCTGGATGCCTTTGCAAGAAGTGTGACTGAGTGAGGATCTCTGGGTCCTACTCCTGATTCCAGGCATGTTTTAGCCACAGCAACTTTATTCTCCTCAGATCACTGCAGCTATCCTGATCAGCAGCAAGATTTCAAAGAAGATATCCATTTGGTACTCTAGGGAAAACTAATATCCACAAAACCAAGTGTGCTCTTATTGAAGTATTTTAAAAGCCTCCTGAGCATGGACACCTGCATTTACATGTATGAATTCTTAACAAAGTCATGGCAGTCAGGGTTTTATATATGAATTGCCTGACGTTCTGTAAACATATCTGAAAGTCTAACTCCCCTTGATGCACGTAGATGTCATATTTCTTGTTATTGCTTTCACTAGTGGTTCTAAAATAGGATGCCTTTTGTCACCCCAGCAGGGTTAAGATTTTCAAGACAGCCATGCTATACTGGCAGCTTCTGGCATACATTGATTTCTGACTTCAAGGAAGACAAGGCAAAACACTTTGCTAGGCCCAGATGAAGGCTGAGAAGATATTGCCCTTCAAAACCATTCTGTGTTTTGAGCACTTTTCCTGCAGTTACGCACTCATATGCCCATTGATGCCAGTGGGATCATTCACGTATATAAAGTTAATTTACATCACTGCATATGCAGAATCAGAATCTTACTTGTAATATGTTTGGAAAGCACCTATTGCATGATGGGTGCTAAAGGAAACAAATCAATAATTTTAAATACCGAACACATGACGTGAATTAACAAAACAAGACAGAGTTAATTTTTGTGCGTCCACTGGAGATAATCTCCATCCTGTGGGAAAAGGTGGTAGGGAGCAGAAGGCAGTGCTGAGTTTGGTGTTGAAGGCTTTAACTACGACATTCTGAGTTTCCAACCAGTGATGTGCTGCCAATTTAAAGAAAGGGCAGATTGTTACCCCCTAACACAGTTACGATAACCCTGAGAGCCAGGTACAAGGAATTTACTCATTTGTTTGCTCATTTTCAAATGTGCTCCCATAATTTTGAACAAGGTGGGAGGCAAAGGAACATACAAATTAATTGATCTGGAAAATATACAGACTGTACTGATGAAATAAATGTGTGCAATTTGGACTGGTATGTTTGCGTAGGAGCATGTGTAGAATCTAGTGGGGTTCAGGGCAGGGTATATCTTCTGAGGTTGTTTTTTTTTTTAAATACCCTTACACTTGAAGAAATCTGCTGCATTTTGAAGGCAAAAAATTTCTCTTTATAAGTATTTGTATGAACTTTGGGGATATGTCATCTCTGATAGAGGTGACTGAGCAATATAGAGAGAGAGAGGCTGACCCTGCAGGGAAATCATCCCAACCTTGCCCACAATTTAGTGGCAGAATTTTAAAAAGTGGTTCCTTAGGTAGGGCCTTCTCCAGCAGCCTCTCCTCAAGAAGCTACCAGTTTAGTTTTTATGTTAAAAACCCATCACATTCTAATACTATTGTTTTATAGGGCAATGAATCATCTTACTTAAGTCTCTCAAGTCTGCAAATGTCCTTGGATTTTTTAAAGTGGAAAATACTTCTGAGTATAATCACTGAATAGATTTTCCTTGTCTTTCATCACCTGCATTTCATCAGTGATGCTCCTGAGGATTCCCAGCTCCACTAGCTATGTTTATAGGTTTCATGAAACCTCATGAAAGGGGAGTAAGAGTCAGCTTGTGTCTGACTTGGGAAGAACCACATGTGAAACCTCACAGAAGTTTTAAATGCTGGCAGCCTAACCTCAGGAGGTTTTAGTCAGCTAAAACCCCACATGCGATAGCTCTAAAGTTCTAAACTCTTCCAGAATCGGCCATATGACTCATGGGAGTTACAAGCTGCCCTGGACAGCCCTCATGAAGTGTGCAACTTTCCAGTGGAACAGCATTTTCTACAGATGCCATGAGGTTCTGAGTCTAGAGAACAAATGGAATCACTGATATGGCCCCATTTTCACTCTTTGCAATGAATCTAGGACATGAAATTGTTAAAGAGGATAGGTGAATCTGCTATTTCACTCCAGGACTTCTGGGTAAATATTACCACTGTTGATGAAAAATAGATATGATGATGAACCACATCAAATTAAGTATTTCCTGACCATTTTAAGTATATATAAAGAGGGAACATTGGCTCAAGGGCTTGCATTTGGATCAACAGATAAAAGTCAAACAGTGCCTGCTGCCTTCAAAGAAATGACTTCCCAGTTTTTTTTTCTTTTATCCTCTCTCACACTTTTTTTTGATCCCACAAGGATCAAAGAGGTCTCACAGCCAACCAGGAATGATGGAGTACTTGTGGCAGCCCCATCGTGGTTTGACCAAGAATCACATACATATTGCCAATGAATATAAGAAACATACGGAATTTTTTAACTATTTAGCCATCCTGTGGTTATGTAACACCCTGGCTAACAGCTTTAGATCCTACGTAATGTCTGTCTGGTCCACATACTGGAGAACAGTCTACTACTTCTACCAACTAATAAGGTGTCTGCTTACTTTGAAGGGCCCGATGTTTAACTGTGGTGCTTAAGATCCTTGTTCTAACCCCCGATGACCTTTAGTTCTCTTCCACAAAAACACCTGTAAAGCTGATAGTAGCAGTGGACCCATCTGTGTGGACCAGCCATTCAATGGCGACGTGACTCACTTTGTCAGCGTTACATATGCTCTCTATTATTTTAAGTTCAACCTTGTCCAGGATGTGAAATGAACTACACAAAATTTACCACCTTAAGAGAGTGACCTGAAGGCTCAGCAATCCTGTTATTTTTTCATGCAAATGATGTAATACCTTCGTTTGCACATTTAATTAAGCATCACCTTATGTACACCAATAAGAACAAACATTCCAATTACCAGAACTTCAGCCTGACAAGGGGACTGTGAAGCAGGCATTCTAGCACAGCGTTTCCCAACCAGTGTGCCATGGGACACAGGTGTGCCCTCAGGGCCAAGTAGGTGTGCCCTCAGGGCCAAGCAGGCGTGCCACAGAATTTTTTGAAAAACTACTCAAAGAGTTCTGGACTGGGTCATGAATATTCTTGAGTTCATTTGGCAGCTATATTTGCCTCAGAATAATTAAAGGTATTTTGTCTGGCTGGAGCCAAGCTCTGGGTGGTTCTGACTGGGAGTAGGATGGAGGAGGATCCCTGTCTGAGAGGCACTTGCTCCAGCTTCTTGCTGCCTGTCTATTGCTCGTGAGCTCCTGCAGCCAGACACAGATGGCTACAACATTGTCCAGCATCACTTTTGCCACAGCTCCACATTTGCACACATGGATGGCTAGGACAGCTATGCTCTAGGTTGCAGCTCTAGAATTGAGACCCAGGTTGGTGTCTATGGACAAAGGCCTGGAGAGGCCATCAAGAGCATCCCTAGCCATAAAAAGGCAGCACAGAGTCAGTGTGTCTCCTCGGCTCTACAAATCGGGAGGTCGAATGCCTAGGCAGGGGGTGCTAAAAGCAGGAGCCTTTATAAAGGCCGGTCCCATAGTCACTCATCTGACTGAAGGTACTAGGATTTCTTCTACATTGTCCAGACTCCAGTCCTTGGACAGCTAGAGATGTCTATGCTTGATGTTGTTTATTTTAAGGAATCCAAAGTAAAGAAAGAACGTCAATCTTTGCTGAATAAATAGCTAAAAAGTCTTAATATCTTTTTGCAGTCTCACAAGGAAGGCCAAAGGAGAAAATGGTCCAGGCAACTGGGCAGGACTGTGTGTTAAACCTTCATTGCCAGTCTTCAATGTTGTACTTGTTTTGTGAACAGTAAAATCAAAGACGACCAGACATGTTTACTTGAAATCTCAACCAATATTGATCCTGAATTTTGAGGGATTTGAATTACAGTAATATTAGGATCTGAGTGATCCTTACTGGAATTTTGGCCTCATCTAGAGAATGAGAGCTTGGGTATCCAGGGCTGTCAATCTGTTACTTTTGAAGAGAGTTGCAGGTTTTTTCTAAGCAATCCTTATCCAGGAAACAATGTTCATCCCACAGTGATGCCTTAAGTGCCCTCATCAGTACCAGTTGACAAATAATCATCACCAGGAGACAGTTGAACTCTACCATAGAAAGTGAGATTACCTTGATTAATTCCAGTACCTGGGTATCTCCCATGGTAGCAACCAGACTAATTAGCAAAATGAAAAGCAGATATTTATTTATATTGTGATTAACGTCTTGTTTAGGATCAGAAAGTAAGAGAACAGGACTAATTTGCTCCTCCTTCCCTTTATTTTCCTCTCTGTATTATCTTATGCTTCTTTTTTAAGCTTTCCACATTCTGGGAATTCTCCACTGGAAACACTAGATTGCCTGGGTTTTGGAGACAGCAGTTTACCCTGCATAGACTGCAAGCATTGAACTATGCAGAAGAGAAATAGTATTAATATTGGAGTGACTATACCAATTCTTTTAATCCTCTGAGCATGTCCCCTGTGAACTAGAGATTCTTCCAGAACCAGAGGCACCCTCAGGCTGAGCTGGGTGTTTAAATAATTAATCCAATTGCTGTGCTAACTCTCCTGTGATAAACTGTATAGTTAGATTACAGAATTATAAGAGTTCCTGGGGGCAGAACAGAAATTAAACTGAGCTTGAGGAAAGTGAAGAAGAAAAGCATGCAGGAAATGGAGAAGGAGAGGCACCATGATTGGTTAAAAAGATTAGCTGGAGCACTGGACAGTTAACAGCCTCAAGCAAAGCTAAAATAAGAGTATTTTTAAAATCTCTTTTTGTAAATGGAAAGAAAAACCAAACAGATCGTCTCCATGCCAAAATGAACAAAATCAGCCACCAAAAATTCTACAACTTGATTTTAGCAGGAAGGCAAGTTAAGGACAATGTTTCCATCCTTCACTGTGAATTTCCTGGATTCCATCAGGTTAAATCAGACACTTTAGGTCATTTTACTTTATACTTTTCTGTGCAAGTGTGTGATTTATGTCCTATTTTTTTTATTAGGTGGACTTTGTCTCAGTGTATTTGATTTAGTCTACTAATGACTCTCAGCTGATTTCATTTTATTATCTGTAAATTTTCCCACATGAAGCTAGACAAACACCATGTATGGCTAAATTAAAGTGAGTTATTTAATAAAAAGGCAAGTTCCTGAGAAGACAATTTAATGGTTGATCCAGAACAGCCTGGCATGTAAACAATGGCTCTTTGGTGTTTACTGTATATATTATCATCTGTCTAAATACAAAGATTACTGCTTCCTCTAGTGTGGCAACTGGCTGGAGGCCCTCACTAGTAGCCATTATTAGTAGCAAATGACACATTAATTGAACTTCACTGCTTCCAGGTGTGTGGCACACTCCAGGGTCACACAGTGCATGGGGGTTTCATGTGTATTCAATTACTGTTGCCTTATGAAAGAATGTAACATATCACACATTAAAATGTCACATATTACTTTTTATGGAATAGCTGGTAAACAGAACCAGTTGGTTTCCCTATCTTGCATTTTGCCTTGCTACAGAAATTAAGAGGGCTGAGAGAGAGGGAGAAATCAAATACAAGTCTCCAAGCACTGAGTCAGTATTCACTCATCTGGTACCTCCTACACCACCAATGATCAAATTACAAAAAAACCAAACAAACAAAACAAATGAGTGTTGTCTATTGCTAAGTCCATTGTGTTGTTGCAGATGGAAAAGGCTAATTCACCTCTATCTATATAAAGGAATTATTTGCTTGCACATTTTATGGACATACCCTTCCGTAGAGAATGCATTAGGTTTCTGCCTTTCTGTGCAAAGTAAGAGGCACAGGGTTCAGGTGTTTTAAAGAATTTTGTGTCAACCACACTGTTGACATTCTGCACTCTATTCAACCCAGTGATAATGTCCTCACCAGTGAGTGTGTTGACTCTCAAGTTTCAGCCTTTTCTCTATGTAAAGCTTTTCTTCCTATACATCCCCGAAAATGTCCTTCTAAGAAAAATACTGTATCAAGTGACATTTCTTTCATCTCTCCATCCAATTTACTTTCCTTCTAGCACTTCAACATCCCCACCAGTGTGATACCATTCAAAACTTAATAAAAGGACTGGGTTTTGTTTGTTTAGCTCCCATACATGGAATCTTTTGAGCAACTTCGAACTAATGGGATGCAAGAAAATATAATCTTGCACTGTTAAACTAGAAAAATATTCTAGTAGCATTCTGGTTTTTGTTGTGTTACATGATGGCTATACCGAAAGACTCTTCCTGGAATAACATTTCTAAAACAAACAAGGAGTTCTGGGACACTTTTAAAGACTAAATTATTTTTTGAAACATTTGCTGGATGTGGAGCTGAATTCATGGAATGAGTCTTTATCAGGCCAGGCAATCTGGGTTCTGCAACAGTCATCTTTAAATTCATCAATGACTGTTGCATATATTCATTGTTAAGCCTGTACAAACTTTATGTTAGCAAAGTTTATACACATCCTCTTACAAGCATTAAGATAATTTGCACTTATCATATGAGGGTAGAGATTCCTTTTTAGATTTTTTTTATGTGTTCAAATCTGAAATTTTTGTTCATTACTCAGAACATAGGGAGTTTAAATTATAGGCTGTACATCTAAGATAGGCCATGATCCTGAAAAGGGAAACTAGATGGGCAGACTCCTGTGCTTGCAAAGAGACCTGTTGAAGTCAGTCAGGCTCCACCTCGGTCCAAGAGCCTGTCCACATGAAGCCAATTGCTGGATCAGGGTCTTGGATTGTACTAAATGGTTCAGAGAAGCAGAACCATATCATCTGACATATATGAAAGCTGCATACATCCCTCCACTAAAGAACAGTATATGTAATGCCCTGGAGAGGCTCCCTCTGGGTTCCTCACCAGGACTTTGGAACAAACAAAGTAGCCTGTTAAGAATCCATCTCAGGCCTTCAGTGAAAGCCAATGCAAAGTGGAACAGAATATAGTTTAGGGTGGTCTTGAAGCTAGGCAGATTATATTCAATAAAACTAATAGTTCCATTAAGCTAAAAAGTTAACAGGGGATTCTAGTTAATTGCCAAAAGTCTTTATTGAGGTAAATTGTTCTTTCTGATTTTAAATCTATGAAATTGCCCACAATCACCCAGGAAGTCTCTGGCCAACCAGAATTGTGTTCAGGTTTCCCAAGCCCCCGTGCATTAACAACACACAATAGACAGTGCTACATAGATTGGGGAAAACTATACTTAAAAAAGTACATAAGTGCATTCTGAGCTAAAACAAAATGTTTAGGACATATTGTGACAATTCTTTAAGTTCCCTGGCATCACAAGCAGACTCATTTTCATGTATTCTTCATAGTAATGCAGCTGCCTCAGACATTACTTAAAAGATTTTTTGAAGTGTACATTTTCTCTTTACAGTTACAAGACACTCTCTCTTTCTCTCCCTCGCCCCCCCCAACACATGCGTGCCCCAAACACACCCATGTGATATGTAGGTTTAACTATATGTTGTAACTAAACATTAGCACACTTTATTTTTACATTCAGTACACAAAGGCATATTCCTAACAGGCTTGCCAAGTAACAGACATGAAAGATCCACTATGTTTTATACTATCAATGGGTACATCTACACTGTGTGTTTAAGTTGACTTAAGGGCTCTTAAGTCAACATAAACAGAGCCCTGTCTACACTGCAGGGCAATAAAGTTGACTTTAGGGTCCAGTAAAGTCGACTTTATAAGGTCCACTTATAAAGTCAACTTCACAGTTAAGTCGACTTTATTAAGTCAACTTAAGGCAATGTGGACTCATTTAATAAAGTTGACTTAGTGCAGTGGGGCCATTAAGTTGACTTTATAAAGTTGACTTAAGCCAGGGCACCCATTTAAAGTCGACTTTATAAAGTCGACAATGTAGTGTGGACTCACTAAGTTGACTTAATAAGGTCTACTTAAAGTCGACTTAGCTTTTACAATGTAGACACAGCCAATAAGAATTGACATTAAAAATACAGAAAATATGAATGATCCCAGTGACAGGATAATGGGTCTGAAGAAGCACTACACCCTACACAGTTGTGATTTCTGTTGCACACAATTACACATCATTAACATTAGCAAATATGAGTAATGTAACAATCTTCTGCCCTGGTGCCACAAGGTAGAGCAGCGTCTTTGCATAAATCTCACCATTTCATTTTACGCAGGTTTGTACACTACTTTTTCCTGAGACTTAACTTTGTTTTAGTATGTGAAGCAGATGCCTGAACATTAAGAACTTGGCTCAGACAATTCACCAGATCCTGAATATGTAAAAAAGGAGTAATGGCTTTCAAGCATTAGTGACCTAGGCCCAGTGCAGTAAGATGCTGAACACCAGGCACTGAATTCTGCAGTTGCTCATATTATTAAAAATAGGGAAGTTAGTCTGAATTAGGGCTTAGACTAGGTTTGAAATGGTTGCTTAGATGTGAGGACTTCATACATGGTTAATATTAGCAACCCCCTGATTATTGTTTTTCTCCCCACAATTCCACACCACTGGCACATCGACATTTCAAAAAGAGAGATTTGTTCCAAAAGGACATTTCCTCCCGCATCTGCTATGGTTTCAAAGTAGGTCAAAATTGGGCATATGATATTGCCTCTCTGTTTAGCAATAGTACTGTGGAGCACAGACAGATAACTGTAACCCTGTGTAATGGACATTGTGACCAATGTCCAGCAAGACTCCATATTGTCAGTTTGGAACTCCTGCTTAAACAATGTACTTCATTTTGGATACTTGATGAAATCTGGTTTAGGTATATGCTGTATATGTTCTTTTAAATGTGTGAACAAGGTGTGTGAATGAAGGGCGTGTGTGTGAAAAGGCCAGTCTCAACTGCCAGCCTGTCCTAATGAACCATAAGTACCATCTAACTAGCTGAACAATGCAGACATCTCATTAAAGCAAACAGAAGGAGCCACCCCAGAAAGAAAAGAATAAAATACAATCAAGTCTGCAAGTGACTGGTGACCAATGATCTCCCAGGAACCCTGAGGCTACATGACACAGCAAATCCCATAGACTTACATGAAGGCCTGCAAGTATAAAAGATGGGTGAGAGCGTGAAAACTTTGGGGTCTCATTCTGCAACTGACATCTTGGAGCATCGGATCATGACCGACAGAGGCCTGGCTCCCTCCTTGTGCCCAGCCTAGTTGGCCACTAGGCTGGCTCAAGCAACACATGAAAGGACTGGTAATTACATCACACCAGCTTGCAGAACTTTGTGTGTGTGCGTGCGTGCGTGCTTTTTGCTATCCTTACTTATTTACAATAAATGTGGCATATTGCCTTGTCCCCCTGAATAAGATCCTGCTAGTCTTTTCTTTTTACTAGGGGGTGCTCTCCTGGGTGCCCTTTTTGGTATAACATTTTGGTGGAGAATGCGGGCAGGGGGAGCATAGGAGTATCCCACAATTATTGTACAATTGGTGTGCACACCATAAGCTTTATTAAGCTTGGCAGTATAGAGGAAGATCTGAAAATTTTGTGTGTGTTTGTTTTTCTTTCTTTCTTTCTTTCTGGTTAACCAGGCAGGCTCTAAAGGGTATAGGAGCTGCCTCAGACAGACTCTGAAAGAGAAAGGAGTTTGTCCACCCAAACTCTGAAGGATATAGAAGCATGGGTGGTGTTATTATTGCAACTGAGTTAACCAGGCAGGCTCTGCAGGATATAGGAGCTGCCTTAGACAGACTGAGGGATAAAGGAGTTTGTCCACCCTAACTCTGAAGGACATAGGAGTTTAGGGTTCTGTGTTATTACTGATATTAAAATAACTTTGTTGCAACCAGGTTAAGCAGGCAGACTCTGAAGGATATAGGAGTTTGCCCACCTGACTCTGAAGAATATAGGAGTCTAGGTTTATTAAAGATATTATTTAGAGTGTAACTGCTGTGGAGTACCTAATACAGTACAATGCTAATTCCAGTACAGTACCTAATACAGTACAATGCTAATTCCAAATTCTTTTGGCTGTGATCTTGCAAACACATAAGCAAGTAACTTTGCATGTGTAGCTCCATGGGATTACTCACAAGTGTGAAGTTACTCACACGCTTAAAATGTTTGCAGGATAAAAGGCCTTATTACAAAGCATCATGTTGGGGGTAAGTAAATTCAGATGATAATTTATGTACATATGAGCAGCATTATTCAAACTGAGAAGAATTTAGGAAGGTTTAGAAACACAAACTGTACTAAATATCTCATATTATTATATACAGTATCTCACATAGCGTTTCTTGTCTGTATCCTAAGAGCTGTTGACAAAGTCTTTTTGCAAGAATGCACATAGTTCCAGTCAAAATTTACTGGCAATTGTCACAAAAAAACGCTAGTGCACTAAGCATTCATGTCAGTGTTGAAAAATATCACAAATTATATCATCAATTTGGAATTTTCACTTTTGAGTGTCAGGTAGCCTAACAGAAGGAACTTATTAAGCATGTGATATCTCGATGTTTTGCTAGATTCATAGTGCTATTATGTATATTAATCTGACAAAAATGATCCAAGCACACACAAATCAAACATGTGAACAATGTAACTATTTAATGTATAGAAGGGGTGTATCTGATTATAAGAGAGTTTCTCTCAGAATGTTAAGAATTTTGCCAAGTGTATTTGTTAATCACCCTCTTTCCTCCAGTTCTCTTTCCCTTGGCACTTCCTTAATGCCTTCGTGCCTCTGACTTTATTCTTCTCCCATTGTGTTCCTTCCTATGCAACTCCTATATCCCTACGTGGCTCACTACCTTCTTCACTCTTTCTTTTCCCCCCTTCTGCTCTTCATTTTATTTGCTGTCTCTTTCTTTAAATTAAGATCAGAAGATAAGCAAGAATATTAGTGTTGTAAATACTGCAGCCAGACACAGCATAGTAAAGGACAGCAGTAGAAGATGATAGTCCAAAGCAGAAGTGATACAGAGGCCAAATCCAGTAGGTTACAATCAGGGCCAGTTCCACCACAGAGACAACCTAGGCAGTTGCCTAGGGCACCAAACAATAAGGGGCACTAAGGGTGCTCCCCAGAAGCAGGGCCATCCTTTGGGGGGGCGGAGAGGGGTGATCGTCCCTGGTCCCACTGTTTCATGGGCTCTGCGCTGTCCTGCTGTGAGCAGGGCAGTGTGGGGACCACACCACTGCCTCCACCCCCTCCCTGCTGCTTTTGGCGTGGAGCCGAAGGCAGCAAGGAAGGGAGAGTGGGAGTGCTCAGCCTGCCTCTGTGCTGGGCCAGCCACCTTGCCACCAGGGTGGGGAACAGCTGGCCCGGGGGTGGAGCAGGCCAGCCCAGAGGCTGGGCTCTGCTCTCCTGCCCCTCCTCTGGGCCGGCTATTACGCCCTGGGGGCAAGGTGGCTGGCCCAGAGTTGGGGCTGGAAAGCTGAGCGCAGTCCCTGGGGACTGGTCCACTCTGCACCCAGCTCAGGGGAGAGGCGGAAATGCAGAGCCTGCATCTGGGCTGGCCCACTCCCCCCAGTGCCAGGGGGCACAATGAGGGGGGCTGCAAAGGCCAACTGCCCCGGGCCCTGCACTCCCTCAGGAATGAGTCAAAATCACAGGCACCTAGGGCACCAGAAAACCTTCAGCTGGCCCTGGTTAAAATCCTGGTGACTTGTCAAGGAGAACCCAGTGCACATCAGGAATAATGACTTTAAGCCACTCTTGAAAACCTCTCACTTTGTGCATCTGTATGTGCCTGTCAGGCCTCCAGGCACAAACCAGGACAGATTTTCATTGGCTGCCATGGGCCCCAAAGGCTACAGAGAGCCTCTACCATATCTTAGGATAGGTACAAGTTGTATTTTAAGACCTGCAGCAGTGAATCTCAGAGCCCAGGGCTACAGATTTGGGCTCACACTACAGTGCTAAAAGCAGCTTTGCAGACATTCAGGCTTGGGCTGGAGCTTAGCCACACCTCCTCCCACCCCGCCCCGGGCCAGTTCAAGGTAGGGTTGTGGCGTGGTGGATTGCAGGGCAAATGTATTAACTGAGGATTCTTCTAGGTTGGCAATTTGGCCTTTGAGTTAGAAGGGCACCACAAAAGTGCCCTGACAAATTAGACTGTATGGCCTTTGCTATACAATCATAGAACAGTGGCACTGGAGGGGACCTCGAGAGGTCATCTAGTCCAGTCCCCCACACCTACGGCAGGCCTAAAGTACAATCTAGATCACCCCTGGCAGGTATGTTTGTCAAACCTGCTCTTAAAAACCTCCGGTGAAGGAAATTCCACAACCTCACTAGGCAATTTATTTCAGTACTTAGCTACCCTGACAGTTAGGAAGTTTTCCTATCTTAGATCTAAACTGTCCTTGATGCAATTTAAGCCCATTGCTTCTTGTCCTATTCTGAGAGGTTAACGAGAATGATTTTTCTCATTCCTCTATCTAATATTTTATGTACTCAAAAACAGTTTTCATGTCTTCTCTGTCTTCTCCAGACTAAACAAACCTAATTTTTTTCAATCTTCCCTCATAGGTCTTGTTTTCTAGACTTTCAATAGTTTTTGTTGCTCTCTTGTGGGCTTTCCACATTTTCTGTTTTCGTTTCCTCCCCCTCACTGAGTAATAGGCCTACTTTGTCCTTGGTCTTCCTCTTGCTTCTAATGTATTTGCAGAGTGTCTGCCTATCACCATTTATGTCTCTAGCTAGTTTAATCTTGTTTTGTACCTTGGCCCTTCTAATCTTGTCCCTATCTGCTTGTGTTATTTGTGTATATTCATCCTTTATAAATTTACCTAGTTTGACTTTCTGATCATTGATGATCTCCTGCTTAAGACAGGGAGGTATCTTGCCATACTTCCTGTCTTTCCTACACAGTGGGATAGTTTGCAATACTTAATTATTTAGTCAAAAGGAGTGTTCCAAACTAATAACTCATTCTAATCATTTTCTTCCTTTTTTTCAGGGAGAAAAGGAAAAAACAAAAACCAAAAAAACAAACAAACAAACCACCCAAACCAAAACAAACAAACAAAAAAATGCTATGAAGTCCTTGGTATCTTAAATATTCCTGGTAAGCATTTAGGCTATGTCTACACTGGCAAGTGAGTTTGAATTAAGGAGGCTTAATTTGAACTAACTTTTTGCTTGTCTACATCAAGCTTTCATTAGTTCAGACTAAGAAATTCCTTAGTTTGAACTAAAGAATGCTTAGTTTGTAACTACAGAACTAACGAACGCTTACTTTGTAACTAGTAACTACTACTGGTTAGTTAAAACTAAGCGCTTAGTTCAAGCATTAGTCCAAACTAAGTACAGTGGAGCCCAGGACTAACCCTTAGTTTGAACTTATTAAATTCAACCTAAGGGCCGTTAGTTTGAACTAACAAAGTGGACTAGTTCAAACTAACATTAGTTCAAACTAGTCTATGTTGTTAATTCAAACTAACCTTGAACTTATTAGACATAGCCTCAGAAACTACAGTGAAGGGTGATATAAAAAGCACTGATTTTCTTTTTTATCCGTTTTGTTCATGCTGACCCTTAAGGACAAAATCCTGGTCCTAGTGAAGTCCATAGGACTTCTATAAGAGATCCGTGGCCCTGGTCTACATTTACTGTGGTTTTCAGTGGTAGTCAAAGGGAGATACGTGAGTTATATAAAATAACGTGTGTTTATTTCCTTTCAGCTTTCTAACATCTACTTACCACGGCATCTCCTTTGCACTGAGTCAATGGGAAATGGCCTCCCATCAACTCAGCACTACTCTTTTTCAGGGGATGGACTTACTGGATCAACTTCCTGCTTGACTGAGAGGGTCTCACTGACTGCTCAATCAATCTGGAAATATTTAACTGATGGTAGTAAATTCACCAGAATCAGTATAGACATGCTCTTGGTCTGCTAATTCCTGTTAATAGGGAGGATCTCTGAGGTTATGAGTAGAGCCCTGCATGGATACAAATATGTGGATCCGTATCCAAACTGCATCTTCAAGAAATGGTCCACGGATATCTGTGTTGTATCTGCGGATGTGGATATAATGTGGATATCTGCGGATATCTGCATATTTGCAGGGCTCTAGCTCTGTGCAGATAAAAATATGTGGATCTGTATCCGATCTGCATCCACAAGAAATGATCCGCAGATATCCATGTTATACCCACGAATGTGGATATAATGAGGATATCCACAAATATCTGTGGATTTGCAGGGCTCTAGTTATGAGGAATCTTTCTTGAAAAGAAGATACCTTTCCCTCATGCCTCCTTTGTTTTATATGTGGCCCTCTTTTATGGTTCCATAAACACCCAAGGAAATTTCTTTTTTGGTGGGAAATACATTTGGGGCTAAAACTTGGTGCCACTGAAATAGAATAAGACCAGGACTCATAAACCCTGTTTAATATCTGCTCCAGCTATTTTTCCCTACTGACCCTCTTAACTGGGGACAATAAGCTGAAGTTTGTGAAAAATCATCTACTAAAAATGTTATTTACTTCATCATTTAATTCTGTTTACTTTGTTTCCATATTTCTTATTACTCTGCACAATGATAAATTATGCTCATGCCTCTAAAAATCTGTCTTTATTCAGTTCTGATTCACATATAGGATGCTGATTATTCTACTCAAGCACTTCTGATTATTCCACTTGAAATATTGATCCCTCAGCATGCTGCACAGAAAAAATAAAAATCAGCTGTATTTATTATTCTGAGAGTAGTTGACATCTGGATCAATAACTCCTGACAGAAGCTATTAACATTGTAATGAGTTACTTAGTAATATTCTGAAGATGTGCTGGCAAGCCATGGCTCCTTTGATTATGGACAAATTTCTTGGACTACTGTAAATATATATTTAAGGTCCAGAATGTGAAGCTGTCACTTGTCAATCCAGATAAAAGGGCAAAAAGTCACGGTAAAAAAGCTCAGAAAAGAGCTATTACATGCCTGTAACAGCTATTGTATATAGTATGACCTTTTAAGATGTCATTCATCTCAACCAAATGATAAATGAAGCTAGATATTAGTCATGGAGTTCATGGATGGTTTTTCATGTATTTAAAAATATGTCCATGATGTCCGACATCCTTGGATTTTTGTGTATTGCAGGAGGAAGAGGGTTGGCATGTATGTACATGAGTGAATGGTGAGCAAGCAGATGCAATGAGTTAATGGCTGGGGGAATGTGAAAGTAAATAATTGTACAAGCTTTACTGAGTCTTAGAAAAGAGCCAGCAATATTACACAGGAGGTTATTATGGAAAAAATTACTTGCACAGAGATGGATTTTGCCCTTAAGGTTTGTCATTACTAGAAAATCAGTGCATGGTATAATACAACATTGAGAGGTTGTGTTAACCAACATGATGTTAAACACAACTTTGCAACCAATTTAGATAGGGACTATCATGTTGAACATACATATCATGGTGGATGGCAAGCTGGATATGAGTCAACAGTGTGCTCTTGCTGCCAAAAAGGCCAATGGCATACTGGACTGCATCAGTACTAGTGTTGCCAGCAGATCGAGGGATGTGCTTGTTCCCTTCTATTTGGCACTGGTGAGGCCGCATCTGGAATACTGTGTCCAGTTTTGGGCTCCCCACTACAAAAAGGATGTGGACAAATTAGAAAGAGTCCAGCAGAGGGCAACAAAAATGACCACGGGGCTAGAGCACAAGACTTACAAGGAGAGGCTTAAAGAACTAGGCTTATTTAGCCTGCAGAAGAGAAGACTGAGGGGTGATTTGATAGCAACCTTCAACTACCTGAAGGAATGTGCCAAGGAGGAGGGAGCTCAGCTGTTCTTGGTAGTAATAGAGGAGCATTAGACCATCAGGGAAAGACAAGGCAAGAGACAAAAGATGTTAGCAAGGCTACCCCTGACACATTAAAACATGGAAGCATGAAAGCAGCTAGTGTTCTACACCTAGCGACAGCTAAGTTTTTACTGTATAGGCCTAGTTTTATGGTAACCTTAAATAATTATTAGTATTGACATTAGTAGGATTAGTATTTGCCATATTTTTACAATAAAATTAAAATGCACAATGAATTTTAAGCTTAGTAATTTTTGAGTAGGTAAAAACATGTGGTTATACACGCCTCAGTGTGGCTCTCAAAGTTTTAATAATTGACTTGTATGGCTCTTGAGTTCCGTAGGTTTGGCCACCCCTGGCCTAGACAATGCACAAATACTGTCTGATGCTATGCTCCCTCTCAGTACCATGCACTCTGGAGGAATTACTGTAAATGTCAGCATTAGGTTTGGGCTGTGATTTTGACACGACAAGCTACAAGGCTGAGAAGTTCTGGATATTGGGAAGATGAGCTCCAGGAACCTCTCTGGTGCTAACTGGCAGAGGGGAGCATAGGGTTTTATAGATTCCCCTGGGTTGGATATATGCATAACAATTCACTGGCTGGGGGATGTGAACCTTCTAAGAACCCGTAGTTCATTGGCCATCCTAATCACTGCAAAATGTATGTCCTTAAGCATGGCTACCAAGACATATCTTAGATCGGGGGCTCAAACACGCGGCCCATGGACCGTATGCGGCCCCTAAAGCTATTTCCTGTGGCCCGCAATGACATTGTTGTTACCAATATTTTCAATATTGTTGTATGAAAAGGTTTCAGCGGTGCAGCCCTCGGGCTAACGTACTAGTCCTCATGCGGCCCGTCACTAGTCTTCATGTGGCCCTCGTGGTGGTTTGTGTTTGAGGCCCCTGTCTTAGATGGTGCCTTTCAAGCAGAAAGCAATAGACCAGGGGTGGCCAAACTTATGAAACTCAAGAGCCGCACAAGTTGCTTATTAAACCTTTGAGAGCCGCACTGAGGCACATAACCACATATTTTTACCTATTCCAAAATTACTAAACTTAAAATTTATTGCACACTTTAATTTTATCTTAAAAACAGGGCAAACATTGATCCTACTAATGTCAGATTTTAATAAATACTTAAGATTTACCATGAAAACTAGGCCTATACAGTAAAAATTGAGCTGTTG
>ML682069.1:13731591-13799985 GCA_007922195.1 Podocnemis expansa | reverse complement strand
GCTTGTCTCCTCCCTGATCCCCAAGTCCCTTCTCTCACTGCCTCCATGCCCTTAAGCTACCTTCTGTCCTGAGACCCCCTGACCCCCCCCAATTGCTTCCCTGAGCGGCCAGCTGCTCCTCCCTCACCCTCCTCTGAGCTGGGGCTGCTGCTCCCTCCTGTCCCCCTGCTTCTCTGAGCTGTCGGCTCCCTCCTCCCTGCCCTTCCTCTGAGCTGTCCCCTGCTGCTTGCTGCTCCATCCTCCTCCCCGCTCCTTCTCTGAGCTGTCCCTGCCTTTCCTCTGAACTGTTCCTGCTGCTTGCTGCTCCCTGCTCCTCCCCACCCCTTCTCTGAGCTGTCCCTGCTGCTTGCTGCTCCATGCCCGCTCCCCCTCCTCTAAGCTCTCCGCTACCAGCAGACTCCTCCTCCCCACCCCCCTCTGAGTCATGGGCTGCAGAGCTGCCTGACAGGCCAGAGATTTTAATTTCCCCAGCCTGAAGCAACTCCCTGTCAGCAAGCCACACTTTTTCTTTGAAGAGCTGCATGCCGCTCGCAAGCTGCAGTTTGGTCATGCCTGTAATAGAACCTTATCTCTCCGTCAGGTCATTGTGTATTGAATGCATTACACTAACAGTATATGTCAATTTGCATATTGAGCCACTCGCTTATTGAGGGTTTGAAAAATCTGCAATAAAGGAGTGTACAGGAAAAAAAACTGTCTGTAGGAGGTGTCCTGGTTATGAATAAGGACAATGGACTGTTCTGATATGTGAGGATAAAAGCAGGTGAGGTATCTGGGATCTTTTATCAAAGAGACAAACTCAGAGTGCCTTATGAATTAAAGATCACAGCCAAGCCTTACTGTAAAACACGGAAGGACTTGCTTAGAAGGACTTTGGATAAATATTGCTCTACAACGGGGTCTCAAACTCAAATCACCATGGCTGTGTTCACACAGCACTCTTATTTCGAAACAACAGAGGTTGTATCGAAATAAGAAATACCCTGTTCACACGACGCATGGTTGTTTCGAAACAATGGCACCCGTTGTTTCAAAACAATGGCGTTGTTTCGAAACAACTTAAACCCCATGTGGGGTCGAAACAAGGTTGTTTCGAAATGATTGTTTCAAAACTATGCCGTCCAAACGTGTTGTTTCGAAACAACAGTGACTTGTTTTGAAATAACTGTTGCCTGAAACTGCTATTTCACTTTGAGCTTTTTTCCTTAATTCGAATTAACAAACTGTTAAAGTTGTTTCGACACAACTTGTATTGAAATAATGCCTGTGTGTGAACACAGCCCATGAGGGCCACATGAGGACTAGTACATTAGCCAAAGGGCTGCACCACTGAAACCTTTCCACACAACAATATTACAAATATTGGTAAAAATACTGTCATTGTGGGCTGCAGAAAATAGCTTTCGGGGCCACGTGTTTGAGACCCCTGCTCTACGATATACCAAAGTATCTAGTTATGGTAAGTAAGTCTAGATTCTAGACTTGTATGATGATTTTACTGTCTATATAACCATTTGTTTCCAATACTTCCACATGGTATTGCTTGATTCCTTATTCTTGGTTAAATAAACTTTTACTTGTTTGCACTGAAGTGCTATGTGTTAAGCAAAACAACAGCCTGAAGTGGAACCAGTGAACTGAGTTTACTGCTTGTTTGGAAGCTGCGGATCTTTGAATACTGTGACAATCCAGCAGAATGGGGCCTGGATATTCCAGGGAGACACTAGGACTATGTCTACACTGGCAAATTAGTCCGGATTAAAGAAGGCTTAATCCAGACTAATTCAGCCCATGGCCACACGAGGCGCTCCTTAGTTCGAACTAAGAAATTTCTGAGTTCAAACTAAGGAATGCTTAGTTCAAACTAGTTAGTACCAGTGCTTAGTCTGAACTAAGCACGATGTGGACTCGAACTAACGCTTAGTTCAAACTTAATAAGTTTGAACTAAGGTGGCTAGTTTGAACTAAAAATGTGTTCTAGTTCGAACTAAGCATTAGTTCGAACTAGAACACATTGTTAATTTGAATTTACAAGTGTGAGGTTAGTTCAAACTAACCTCAAACTTCTTAGTTCAAACTAACAAGTTTGAACTAGCTTTGGCTAGTAGAGACATAGCCTAGGAGGGCTCAAGGCCTGAAGTGGGCTTATTTCTAACCTGTAAAACTACAATGGAGCTTGCATAGCCTAGTGTTTGTGGCTGGTGGAACTGGATAACTGACCCCCCACCCCACCCCTGATAAGCACGGACAAAAGTTTCCTTGTGCTAAGGGCAAGTGATGTCAAGGTGCCTCACAACCCTGAGCATTTCCCTGGAAGTGTCATGTTGAGTGTCAGGGAGTGGATGGTATGTAAACCCATTTACATTTTTCTATACTTACCAGCTCCTCTTTGAAAGGTAAACAAAGCATTTATCGTGAATCACTAACAAACACAGGAATAACCTTGGATCTGTGTAAATCCCTGCTTTACTGAATTGGTATGCATAACATGGGACATTACATAAACAGATAATGCATAAGAATTGTTTGGTGAAGCATAAGAATTCTGAAGGCATCTCATTTTTGTTTTTAAAGAGATGTTCTTTTAAAGAACAGCAAAATCTGTTATATGAATAAGAAGATGAGGGCCAGCATCTTATTCCTAAAATGTTCTAAACAGCAGGACCAAACTCATACCTGAAGAAAGTAGAGGCAATTCTACTGATTTCAGTGGAGTTGCCTGCAAGATCCTATTTCTCCCCAGAGGTCAATGGGTCCAGTTCTTAAAAAGCATCTCACTTTTCTGTGGAGGATTTTCCCATAGATTTCAATGAGATAGTTAAAATCTTCCTCACAATTTTTTTGCAAAGCTGCCTCAATCAGAATTGCCCTATTTTAAGTGTTCTGAATAAGATCTGCATTTGAAGTTCACTGAAGCTAATAGGAAGACTTCTACTGACTTCAACAGGTTTTAGCTGTTGATTAGACAGTTTTCCAGGTTTTTTATCAAGTACTTTCACTGGAAGATTCTTAAGCCCTGTCCTAGCAAAAGCACTTACATACTTAAAATTGAAACACATAAATGGTTGTATTGACTTCCTTCCATTTTCTCCAACTTTAACTTTTTAAAATTGCCTTGTTATTGGATTTTTTTAAAATCTGTATAGTACTCAGAGAATCACCTGTCTATTTTTTCTGTAGAGGCAGATACTCCATGGGTGTAAATAAATGTCACTCCGTTGCATCCAACAGAGCTGAATTACACCAGCCAAGGTTCTGACTCATATTTAATATATTGCTGTTCTACAACATAACTTAAAATGTTAACAAGCTAAATTTCAGATTCAAAGATGTGGCTATCATAATAGGTAGCCAGTACCTTCTGCATTCAGTAATGTTTGAAAGGCTGCCACACGGCTTGTGAACTACACAGGGTATGTCTACAGTTACAAGTTAATTCAAATTAAGGAGGCTTAATTCTAGCTAACTTAGTACCTGTCTACACCTTCATTAGTTCAAACTAAGGAATTCCTTAATTTGTGCTAATAAAAGCTTAGTTTGAACTAATAAGACCTGCCGGTTAGTTCGAACTAAGCCCTTAGTTCAATCGTCAGTTCGAACTAAGAACGATATAGACAAGGATGAACCCTTAGTTTGAACGTAATAAGTTTGAACTAAGGGCAGTTAGTTTGAATTAACAAAGTGGACAAATTTGAACTAATGTTAGTTTAAATTAGTCCCCCTTTTTAATTTGAACTAATAAGTTCGAGTTTAGTTTGAACTAAACTGAAATTCATTAGTTTGAATTAACACATTCGAACTAACTTTTCTGATTATAGAAATAGCCATAAAGTTCACATCATCTCCATTTTGAAGCATTAAGCAGCGCATATGGCTTGCACTAGCTCACTACACAGAGATGAATTTCCACCAAATTTGACTACTCCTCTGAGTCTTCCCATACTCCTATCTCCAAGATATTTCTTAGCAATTTTGGTAAAATGATTAATAATTTCTAATGAGGGTCGACTAAGCTAACAAAGGCTTCCAGTGAGTCAATGCCATGCTGGTTACTAAGCACTTCTGATAAAGAACATTCACTGCTCAACCTTCTTCCTCATCATGGAGGTAGTTATCTGAACAACAGACAAGTTTGTAAGTAAATGCTGACTCTATACTGCAAACATACACTCTTTTTCTACTCTCAGAATGCACTTTTAACATTTTATTTATTTTATGGCAGCTAATCAGGATGATGATGAGTCTTGGTTAAAAAGACAAGGAGCAGCTTATCCAACAAATCTTAGGAAAACATAAAACATAAACCAAGTCCCAGGAAATAAAATTTAGAGCAGGAAAGCTTTACTGAGTTCACTACTCAGATTACGGGTTGGATATCAGTTTCATCATCAGCAACCTTCAATTTCCTGTTTTGCTTATCATAGAATTACATTTTTTTAAATTGTTTGCACAGCCCATATGGCATCAGCTTTACAAAGATTAGATACGGGACTGTTTATGATAGATTAAATACGATGTTTGTTTTGTGATATTTTAAGAAAGAAATGAAAGATGCCACGCTGACTGAATAGATGCCATCCATGCAATACTATTTTATTTTTATCATCTCTGGAACATATTTCTTTTGGAATGTGCATTAGAATTCTGTCCTTAGCTGATTTGTGTTCTGCTTTGGGCATCTTCCCCCTTACTGAGTTATAAACCTCTGTGGAGTCCTGGAACTTAATCATACCATAATATATTTTCTCTAGTCTTCTTTACAGAAATCTGTATTTCTCCTATACCTACCTCTGTAAATCAATAATTGTCTCATCTCCCTATGCTTAGGTGCATTCATATTAACCTGCAATAGAGATGGTCAATGGCATACTGGGCTGCATCAGAAGAAGTGTTACCAGCAGATCGAGGGATGTGATCATTCCCCTCTATTCTGCACTAGTGAGGCCACATCTGGAATACTGTGTCCAGTTTTGGGCTCCCCACTACAAAAAGGACATGGACAAATTAGAGAGAGTCCAGAGGAGGGCAACCAAAATGATCAAAGGGCTGGAGCACAAGCCCTATGAAGAAAGACTGAAGGAACTAGGCTTATTTAGCCTGCAGAAGAGAAGATAGAGGGGGGATTTGATAGCAACCTTCAACTTCTTGAAGGGTTGCTCCAAGGAGGATGGAGCTCGACTGTTCTCGGTAGTAACAGAGGGCAGAACGAGAAGCAATGGTTTCAAGTTACAGCTGGGGCGGTCCAGGCTGGATATTAGGAAAAACTTCCTTACTAGGCGAGTGGTGAAGCAGTGGAATAAGCTGCCTAGGGAGGTGGTGGAATCTCCATCTCTGGAGGTGTTCAAGGCCCAGCTGGACAAAACCCTGACTGGGATGATCTACTGGGAGTGGTCCTGCTTTTTTTGGCAGGGGGTTGGACTAGATGACCTCGTGGGGTCCCTTCCAACCCTATGATTCTATGATTCTTTCACAAAATGCTAACATGCTACACAGCAGTGCTCAGTCATAAGGGTTCCTAAATAAATATACACCTTCTTGTTTGCTTCTAGCCCTCATGCAAATCTGCTCCCTGTTTCTTTAAACAGGCCCCAATCCAGAAAAATATAACTCTAGCTTTTGAAATCAGCTAAGGTTCAATAGTCAGCAGAGTCTGGATCAGAGAGTGTAATCACCCTATTTGGAGTTGGGAAGGAATTTTCCCCTCAGTCACGATTGGCAGACACCCTGGGAGTTTTTCACCTTCCTCTGCAGTCTGAGACATGGGTCATTTGCAGTTTAGTGTAGCATAAATGGTGAATTTTCTGTAACTTAAAGTCTTTAAATCATGTCCTGAGGACTTCAGTAACTCACCCAGAGGTTATGGGCCTATTTCAGGAATGGGTGAGACTTTGTGACTAGGAGTGTGCCGGTCAGACTAGATGACCATTATGGTCCTTTCTGATCTTAAAGTCTATGAGTCACTCTGGACTACCCAAGAAAAAGGTTGAACTGACATAGAAACCCTCATTAATGATCTGGATGATGGGATAGATTGCACACTTAGTAAGTTTGCAGATGATACCAAACTGGGGGGAACGGTAGACACCCTAGAGGGCAGAGACAGGATTCAGGGAGACCTAGACAAACTGGAGCAGTGGGCCAAGAGGAATCTCATGAGGTTCAACAAGGATAAGTGTAAAATCCTGCACTTGGGACGAAAAAACCCCATGTACTGCTACAGGCTGGGGAGTGATCAGCTAAATAGCAGCACTGGAGAAAAGGACCTGGGAGTCATGGTGGATGGGAAGCTGGATATGAGTCAGCAGTGTGCTCTTGCTGCCAAAAAGGCCAATGGCATACTGGGCTGCATCAGAAGAAGTGTTACCAGCAGATCGAGGGATGTGATCATTCCCCTCTATTCTGCACTAGTGAGGCCACATCTGGAATACTGTGTCCAGTTTTGGGCTCCCCACTACAAAAAGGACATGGACAAATTAGAGAGAGTCCAGAGGAGGGCAACCAAAATGATCAAAGGGCTGGAGCACAAGCCCTATGAAGAAAGACTGAAGGAACTAGGCTTATTTAGCCTGCAGAAGAGAAGACTGAGGGGGGATTTGATAGCAACCTTCAACTACTTGAAGGGTTGCTCCAAGGAGGAGGGAGCTCGACTGTTCTCGGTAGTAACAGAGGGCAGAACGAGAAGCAATGGTTTCAAGTTACAGCTGGGGCGGTCCAGGCTGGATATTAGGAAAAACTTCCTTACTAGGCGAGTGGTGAAGCAGTGGAATAAGTTGCCTAGGGAGGTGGTGGAATCTCCATCTCTGGAGGTGTTCAAGTCCCAGCTGGACAAAACACTGACTGGGATGATCTAATGGGAGTGGTCCTGCTTTTTTTGGCAGGGGGTTGGACTAGATGACCTTGTGGGGTCCCTTCCAACCCTATGATTCTATGGTTCTATGGTTCTATGGTTTATTTCTAGCAAAAGCTCTGCTGGGTTGCCTTGCAGAGCTGCTTAGAGGAGAACCACTTATGGAAATTAGCTGACACATGCTAAACATTTTGTGTGTTTTTATGCTTCTCCCACCTCTCCACACCAGTAGCCACTAAAAATGTAAAAGTTATTCCAGCCTAGGCATTACAAAAAACAAAACCATCACTATTTACCTAAATAAACAGTTTAAATTAAAAAGCAGGTAGGGAGGCAGTTTCCATTGGCAGAGAGTGTTAAATCCATTCTCTCCAAGGTGTTTGGGAGGAACTACCTACTTCACTCATTGTTGGGTTGGGAGGAGCTCCTTGCCCTTCAACTGACTATCCGGGGGACACTTCCCCACTATCTTAATTTTGGGGGATGGAAAATAGGAACCATGTGACCCACAGATAATCTCTTACAGCTGACCTTCAAAACCAGAACATCTCAAAGGCATCTTTACCATGCATCAAGGTTTCACTCAGTGAGATGCCTGACATCTTTGCCTGAAGCTTCATTATGGAAGCCATGCTGACAGTCACGAGTTTGCCCTTAGGAAGATTTGGGCTGCTAGAGAAGAGATCCTTTCCCTTTGCTGTTGTGGAGCCAAAGAAGTTTTGCCAGACTCATTTTTCCAGATTGGACCTATGGTTATTTTTACACAATTTTGTTTTTACTTGATGTTTAAAAAGTTAAAACACACTGCAGTCATGACAGAAACAGGACATTCTGTATCCCAAGTGACTAGAATATTCCCTGTAATGTCCTATATGAAGAAGAAAAGTCCATGGTCTTTTATAGGTTAGGAGATGGCAAACTGATGGCATCATCAAATATCTCTGTCTAATTTGTTCTCAGTTCCAGGACAGATTCAAATTCACTTAATCCTCAAGATTAAATGAGAAGGATGATAGCAATCAAAGCTCCTAACCAGTGGTTCCCAGCCTGTGGTCCACAGACCCCTGTGGGACAACAGTTACTGCAAGGGGTCTGCGGACACAGCTGGGACCATGTGGGCTGCCTGTCGTGCAGTGGCTGTCGCTGGGGACCCTACCTAGTCCCAGACACATTTCTCCCGGTGCCAGGCTAAGGCTGGGGGAATTTAAAATCTCCTGCCCAGAGCATGCTTCAGATGCATGCTCAGGGCAGGAGATGACTGTGGTCACACATCTCTGGCTCGCCAGGTAGGGGGGGCAGGGGTTAAGGGGTAAGCAGGTGGGCTAAGGAGGGAAAAAAGGGGGTTGGAGAAACTTGGGCCGGGGACCATGGGTGCCAGCAGCCATGGGGGGGTGGATTAAGGAGGGTGTCTGTGAAACTTGGGCCAGGGACTATGTGTGCTGGCAGCCATGGGGGGTGGTTTAGCGAGGGAAAGAAGGGGGTTGGAGAAACTTGGACTGGGAACTGGGGGGTGAGAGACCCTGGCGACAGCATTGCTCACTGGCTGGGGGCGGTGGGGGAATCCCTGCGGCAGAGCCACAGCCCAAGCAGGTGCTGGATCCTGGTGGTAGGGGCCAGACCCCACTGGCAGCACCGCTGCTTTGCAGCTTTGCTGACATGGGTCCACAATTTTTTTTCTATTAAGAAGGGGTCCTCAGCTTTAAAAAGGTTGGGAACTACTACACTAAATGGGAAACAAAAGATCTCAAGAAAAAATAGGTATGAAGTGAGTATTTCATTTATCTGGAACGGTCAATTTTGAGCATCTGCCTGCTCTTCCCCTTCTTAGTCAAGACAGAAGTCAAGCAAGGCTGTGTCATCATTTCAAACCTTTTATGCATCATCCTTGCTATCATCTTCCTTCTCACTGCTGGAAAGCTCCCCTTTGGACTTTACATCCAATGGGTGGATCAACCTCATTAGCATCTGATCCTTCACAAGGACTATCACTCACTCAGTCAGTCATTGAACTCCAATATGCAGATAACTGTGTCCTGGGTGCCCACTCAGAAGATCTTCAAAAAATTGTTGAGACTTTCTTTGAAGCCTGCAACCAATTCAGTCTCACCTTCAACAACCAAGAAAATTAAAATATTCCACAACAGGCTCTGAATTACCAAGATCCTTTTCCCAAAATTCAGATCAACAGAGCCTGGAGAATATTGAGCACTTCTTTTATTCAGCAGTTATCTTTTGCAGAAAGTTGAGTTTGACAAGGAAATTCAACACTGCCTTCAATGGGCCAGTGCAGCCTGCAGACACTTGAGAATCTTCCAAGGCCACAACATCAAGAATTAAATCAAGCTTTTTGTATATTAAACTGCTATTTCTGCTCCTTGTATAGTGCCAAAAACCTGGGTCAGATACAGTAGATCCCTCTAGGTTCCTGAATGATAAAATCAACGATGCCTCTGCAAGAGATTCTGAATCCAATAGGATGCCTGATGCACAAACACCTCTGCACTATCCAAAACCTACAGCATTGAAACTTTGATCATTTACCACCAACTCCATGGGGGGGAGGGTATCATGTTCTTCGAATGGCAGAAAAATCAGCTCCTGAAGTAGGTCAGGTTCTCATAACTTAGCCATGACAAAGGGAGAAGAGGCAGGCAAAAAAAAAAAAAGTTTCAAAGACACCCTTAAAGTTAACATGAGGAAGTGCAATATTGATAAATGTGTGGGAAACCTAAGTCTTTAATTGACCAGAATGTCAAAAAGGATCTTGTGGCAAGGATCCCAGTATTTCAAGATCTAAATGGAGTCAGGAAATGGAGAAATGGGAAAACAGGAAAGAATGTCCTGCAGCATGACTCAACAATCCAGATCTGCCCCATCTAATGGGAAATGTCTGCCCCACTTGTGACAAGATCTATGGATCCCAGGTTGGTTTCGTTAGACACCTGTGGATTCACCAGTAATAACTGCCTATCATTTCATGGGAAGACAATCACTCTAAACTTCCAGAAATCATTAACAATCTGTCATTTTTAAAGATCAGTTAGCTTTCCCCCTTCAAAAAAAATACCCCAAGGCTTAATTAGAAGAAAAAACATTTTCAAGTATTGATAGTCAAGTAAATTCAACCCCATGGCTTTATCATATTATATCTATATCTATATCTATATCTATATCTATATCTGAAGGCTCTGCATGTTAAGTTAAAATAAAAACATTCAGTGAATTTGTAAATGTAGAGCCTGCATCAAATGTCTTCACCCACCCACTGCATCAAATTTCTCCACTCAGCCACCCTCCCTCTCTCTCTTTCATTTTGTAAGCATCAAAATGATTTGGTTGAGAAGACGTTCTAGCCAATGGGCATCTAAATTATAAAGATACATACATATCCTACATCTCTTTGCAAGGTCTGATTTGTGGGATACATTAAAGCATACTGTTCAGATAGAGGCAGGAGAATTTTATTCTGTTTTTCTCTTCTTTTTAAGAGTCAAAGAAAACTGGTCACATCTTTCCACTGATGCACAAGGAATTGAGATAAATAGGCAGAGAAGTATTCTAACTTTGGGTGCTTAAAGTTAGACTGTGAAGTCCATATTTATGCTTAGGTCTTCAATGTTCAGCACCTCTGAAAATCAGTCCAACTGTTTGGTTCCTAACTACAAAGTTTAGGTACTCAAGTTTAAAAAATTTTGGCTATAAACTCTCATTAAGATAAACGAAAAATCTTTACTCTCAGATTTATTTGCTTTTGATGGGAATACTAACTTCTCAGTGGGTACTTTGCGTGGTAGCCTGTCATAAAGACAATCTGCTCTCATTAGTCGATAATACTTATATTTATGGGAACGGGATAGTAGAATTGTTTGAAAATCTGCCCATTGGACTTCCAGTTAATAAAAATCTGCTGTCTCCACATTCTTTGCTGCTATTATTTATGGGAACTCATGGTAAATGAGAGAGAAGGACAAGATGTTCAAACTCCCACCTAAACTACCTCTACATGCACACACACACACTGTGAGACTATATATTCAGGTCAGAATTAAGATGTTAAAGACTTACCTTCATGCAGCTGGCAATTACTTGATTCTGCCTTACTAAGAGCTGCCTGTCTAATTCCTGGTAAGTCATTTTACATGCCAGATGTCATCAAGTTTGAAGAATCTGACAATTTATAGCTGGCTAGGAGAAGGAATGAAAGTACTGGGTCTGGTTCAAACAATCAGTCTACCTAGATAAGGGTTGATAAAAGAATTAGTTCTATCAGGACAACAGTATTGTATGTGTAAATTCAGTGCTGATTAACATGAAGAACATATCAAACACAAGCTGCATTATTTTGAGTTGGTTATCGAGAAGGATATTCTGGAGAGAAAAATCCACAGAATAGTTCAGCAAGCATTGCTTTACACATCCTCCCTGCCTTCCTGCTATTTTCCATCTTCATTTATTTTTATAGATAATTCCAAATGCCAGTGAGGAAAACAGTGGAGCAAGTAGCAATTGTTAAGTAATAACAAGTAACAAGCCAGTTTTCAGAAAACACCTTCCCACATGTACACTCCCTTTAAAACCGAACAAATGGAATCCTTTTCTAAGGTTCAGCAAAATTTGGAAACATGGTTGCTGGTTATACAGCATTTTAATGCTAGGTGCAGCAAACTCCAGAATACATTATCTCCAGTCTGGAAAAATTCTTGGTTTTCAATAGTTAGCCAACCCTCCTTAGGGCTTATGAGTGGAATGAAATATTCTCTTCTATTTTCATTTAAAACTTACATAACATTTGTATCTGTATGTGGTCCTTCTTCTTTGTTGCTACTAAGGATAACCACAAAAAAAAAACATTCTTTTTTTTGTTCACTAACTGTATTTTATTTCAGCAGGTGAGCCTTTGTGGAGTAGAAATTCAGCTAGCACTCATGTCCCATCAGGGCACACGTATATAGACCTGCAGCTATTTATGCCAAGCTGCATTTGTCCCACTCACTGTAAATTCACATTAAATGTCTTCTAGGGATTAATGCTAAAGAAGCAGGAGAAGCACACAGGAGTTTTTGACAAAGGCTTCTTTTAACAGATCTATCAGTCTATGATGCACCATATTTCACTCACACATTATGAAGTAAGGCTGAGGAAAATGTTCATCTATGAAAGATTGCCCAGAGAGAACCATGCCAAGCCTGCTAGTCTCTCTATAATATATTATGAATGAAATTCAGTGCATTAAGAATCAACCCCAAACAGAGAGCTTTGGAGCTTACTACTGAGTTTTGTTTTCAGTTTAAATAACTGCATTAAGTGAATGTTACATATAAATGTACAATACAAAGTCCCGCAAAGTGAAAACATTATACAGCAATACTTCTGTTTCAGAATGCTGTGCATGAAAATGAAATTGGCGGCAGCTCAAAAAATATTCCAGGTTTTGGAGGCTGTCATGACAATCAGGAATTAGGCCCATTACATCTGTGGTAATGGTGATGCTCTTAGTGACATATAGGGACTTTAACATTTCTTACCATTATAGCTGAGCCATCCAATCTTGTTTTCTCTCTTATTGTAACTAGTCTATTACCAAATTAATACCAAATCAATAGAGAAAAAGGCCTATGTTCATACAGCAAGGACTATGGCTGACAAAAGTTTAGTCTATTATGTATTACTGGTTGGTAATAATATAGTTTTCATCCTCAGACGTAATTAGATGCCCATCATTGAGTAACTTTCTGACAAAATTAGTTGCCGCGGTGAAAATTTCCAGAGGGGTAGCTGTTTTAGTCTGTGTAGAGCAAAAACAACATGCGTCCTGTGGCACCTTAAAGACTAACAGATTTCTTCTGGCTTAAGGTTTCATGGGCTCTAACCAAGTGGGCTGGAGCCCACAAAAGCTTATGCCCAAAGAAATCTCAGTCTTTAAGGTGCCATAGGACTTGCATTGTTTTTGCTTATATCACACACATTTCTTGAATTTTCATACAATCATCCCCAGAATAATCTTTTAAATAACATGATGGGCTTCTTTCTCAGTCATACCAGTCTTACACTGTTATAACAGAGAAATACTGATCCTAAATTATCACATTCTTAGGATAATGGACCAGATCCTCAACTTGCATAAGTTGTAATTCCACTGAAGTCAATGGAACCATGCATATTAATCCTTAGATGCTACTAATTACACATTTTTAAATAGCATTTATGTTGTTTGGTTTGTTTTTAATGCTTTTTCTCTATCAACCTGTTAGAATCTGAAAATTAAAATATCTCTCCACACTGCTTTTTCCTAAATGTTTGAAATGGACTTATCTGTAGCTAGAGCCTACAAATGTGCCATTTTTATAGTATACAGACTATGCAAGTTCACTGGACTAGACAGGAACCTTATTTCAACCTAGCACATTTTTAATAGGTCATCAATGATTCCCAGCTTTCCTTTATAGATGTACTACAGTAGCTGAAGTTGGCAAAAACAGTAAGCATGTTCCATCTTCTGTCAGAGCCGTGTGGAAAACATCTGGGTTTAAATTTTGGAACATATCCCAAATCCTGCATTTGGTGGGTTTTTTTTTTTTTTTTTTGGAGTTTGTGAAATATTAAAAATGCAAACTATATAGACACACTCAAAAGTAATTGATCCTTGTTTTTAGCTGGGAGGTAACTGATCCTTGTTTTTAGTAGGCAGCCTGTACGTATTTAGATAAAACAAGACTGAACTTGAACATTTACTGCAAACACAAACTGAAACTTGAGAGACTTTTCAGGTTTTAAAAACATCATCATCTATTCCTTCTACCCTGGTAACACGTGTGCAGTCGGTGCACTTCTAGGTTTTGGCAAGCTTGAAAGTGGAACAGTAAAATACAACAAAGAAAACTGTCTTTATAGCATTTCTGGCTTTGCCCAAAAGAGTAAAGCACATGAGCTGGGTGAGACTGTTTTTGAGTCAAAGGTGATCATGATGGCATTGGTTTTGGATTACATGGGGTCTTGAACCCAGGGTTTTGCTTTGAGTTTGGGGTTCAAATGAACCCAAGAGATCAAGCAGAGATTTAGATGACATCTTGTTTTTTACCCCAAACCACAATTTGGCTCACGTTTGCTTGAACCTTGCTTTGGGTTTCCAGAAAATATGCAACAAATGCAGCCAACTTATCCCAAATTGTGGGCTCATTATTTATATCAGGGTAGCAATCGAAGTCCAGAGTCAGGATTGGGGGACATTGTGCTAGGCCCTGTCCCGATGCACAGGTGAATAGGGATCCTGCACAAAGTACCTGAAACCTAACATGACGCCCCATTCATTAAATAATTCAAAGAGCTGTAGTGAAAATGAATAGGCCCCATGCAGTTTAGATTTTTTTTTCCAAAAATTTTGAAGGCTTTTTCTTAAGAAGCCAGGGGAAAGAATCTGAAAAGTATCCCTTACTGTGCTACAAATGCAAAGTGCTTTGCGCTGGATCAAGTTCCAAAGGGGCAGCTGTGTTACTCTAGTTCAGCAAAAGCAGCAAGAAGTCCTGTGGCACTTAAAGACTAACAGATTTATTTATCTCATGAGCTTTCATGGGAGAAAATCCCACTTTGTCATTTTTCTCTCATGAAAGCTCATGTGATAAATAAATGTGTTAGTTCCTAAGTGCCACAGGACTCCTTTTTTGTTTTGCTGAAATAGACTGACACCGCTACCCCTTTGGAACTCAATTAGGGGAAGCTCTCCTCTTCTTTGAAACATACAGCACACCTACACTTATGATAAAAGACCTCTGGCAGGGCCATGGCTGCCTGGGTCAGTTAACTCAGGTTCTCAGGGCATAGGCTGTGAGCAGGGCTGGACTAAGGGGCTCTGGGGTGTTCACCATTGTGGGCCTGCCCAGGACTGGATCAAGGCATGGGATGTGAGGGTCTGTTCACCCTTGTGGGCCCCCAACTCGGTGCAGGGTCAGGGGCTATGGGGCCAAAGTTGGCACTACAGTTGGCTGGCACTGCCCCCCCAAGTCCCACCAGTGCTGAGGGGAGCAGCAGGCTGGACCATGCAGGGGGCTTAAGAGCTGGAGCCCAGGGCCCCCCTTGAGGCCAGCACCCAGTGCTTCAGCCCCTATAGCCCTGTGGTGACCTGTCCCTCGCTGTGAGGCTATCATATGGCAGTGTAAACATTGGGGTTTGGGGATCCTGGGCTCTCAGAACTGGTGATGGGCTAGGGTCTCAAAACCCAAGCTCCAGGCCTAGCCTAAAACAGCCACACTGTAGTTTTTATCCCCACTGCCCAAGCTCCACAAACCCATCTCAGCTGACTTAGGCACAAAGTTTCAGTACTGTGGGTTTTTAATGCAGTTCAGACATGCCCTTAGGTTCACAGATTCTAAGTGCCTTTTGATTGTCTAGCAGACTTCCTGCTTAGCACAGACCATAGAATTTCCCTCAAAGACCTCCTCTTTGAACCAGGGCAGATCTTTCAGAGAAAGCATCCAATTTTGCTTTAACGTATTGCCAGTTATGGAGAATCCACCACGACCCTTCGTTGGTAAATTGCTCCAATGGTTAACCACCCTCACTGTTCAAAATGCACAACTCCCTTCCAGTCTGAATGTGTCTAGTTTCAGTTGGTAGCCACTGGATCTTGTTATGCCTTTGGCTGAGGGACTGAAGAGCTCCCTGTCTACCCTAACTTCCCCATTTGCCTTCAAATGCACTGCTGCCACCTAGCTGCGATAAACAGCAATTGTACTTTTATGCCAATGACCAACAATAGGGGGCACATTCAATGACTCTTTTTCACCTTCAATGCCCTATGTTGTCTGAAAAGTTTACCAATGGCTGACTCTAATGCACAGCCTTGCATGAGTTCTTGCTAATAGAGCAGTGGTTCCCAACATTTTCTTTGCTGCGGCACACCTTGCTACTTTAATTAATTTGAGGCACACCACCATACAGTTTCCAAATGAACTCGTGGCGTACCTGCTCAGGCCTGTTGGCACGCCTGTGTGCCATGGCACACTGGCTGCGAAACACTGTACTAGAGTAAGGTTCATTCATTTCATCCTTCATTAAAAAATTCCTAATTTTTCGATTTGGGAATGGAAGAGCAACGCAGTACTTCCCCACACTAGGATAACTACTTCCTATTTGAAACAAAGGAAAAGAGAAGAAAGAGTTTACTTTCAAAATGTTAGAAAAGTGGCTATATTTCAAAAGTTCCTTGGACACACTGATAGAGTTTCCTAAGATGAAAGGCCCTAAGGACTCATCTTTTTCCTTCCCAGTGCCCACCCTCCAGCCTGTCTAAAACTATGGTTCTCCTTTGAGCGCTGCTTACATACATTCAGTTACAGGTGTCTACGTGCCGCAGCGCGTGGTAGCTCGGAATGTCTTTAGCAGTAGTCTGTCAGGTCAGGGCGCACGGCCAATGCCGCTTCCACACCGCGGCCGCAGCTATATAGGTGACCGTGACTCTGACCCTCCCAATTCCTTTTTCCACCATCAGCGTCGGTTCGGATCAGTGTTATCTTGTGAAACGCAAGGGCCTGTCTTTTCACATGAAACTCGAAATGCCAGGATTCAAGTCGTGCTTAGGATGCTGCAAGGCTTTCCCGATGGACAATCCGCACGAGAAGTGCCTTGCTTGCTCCACCTAATTTTGGGGACCAGAGCTGCTTCGCTGGAAAACAGCCAAGCCTCCAGCGCTCCGCCGGACCATCGACTGGCTTGGGCTCAAGATTCCTGCTGATTCCTGGTACCAGGCTCTAGATCTCAGCCATCCACGGTACCATCTAGGCACCGACATCGCCGGTCTCCTGGTAGCCTTCCAGCCGCCCCAGGTAGGGCCCCAGCTCAGGCACCAGCTCGTAAAGGGTGTTTAAATCCAGCTTCAGTGCAGAACAAGAGGCAACTGGCCACAACGGCACCACCTCCCTCAGCGCCCCTGGACACGGCACTGCCCACAAGTCCAGCTCCACCAGTAAGCCTAGGGCTGCCACCAAGCCTGGTACCGCTGGACCTGGCACTGTTGCCGATAACCCCACTTCCGGTACCGTCACTTCCAGTACTGTCAGATTTGGCACCAGCAGCACCCGCACTGATGCTGGCACCATCCCGGGCCTCCTTACCTCTCTCCAACCCGGCACCATCAAACCTGGTACTGGGCCCAAGTTCTATGGCTCCGCCTCATCGCTTCTCCAAGGAATTCTCAGTACAGAACTGCCGACTACTGGGGGGGAGGTCATCCAGGTCATCCTCGGAAGACCCCCTTCTTCCCACCCAGGAGGAGCGCCTGAGAAAGCGAGCCCGCAAAAACTTCATGTCGCCAAGCTCGTGGCAAGGGCACTGATTGGGGGAAGCACCTGCCCCCCTCATAACACCTATGCCGCTGTCAAGGTCCCTGCACAACGAATGGACCCTCGACTGGCTGAATGCAACAGCAGATGACACCTCCTCCTGCTACGCCCGGTCACCTGTGCCTGAGTCTTTGGATTTCTCCGATGATGAGCTGGACCCTGATTCTACACAATGAAGCAGATAAAGGGCCCCATCATCTTCGTCGCCCAATGAGAGATTAATCGACATGTCTGCTGACCGTGAAGGGGATCCTTGTGTCAAACAAGACCTTCTCCACCGCGTGGCGGCAAACCTGAAGCTCAAGCTAGGGGTGATCCAGGTGGAAGATGACTCCCTCTTTGACGCATGTCGTCAAGCCCCGCCAGCTAAGGTTGGAATCCCCTTACATGCTGGGGTGTTCTGCATCATCCAGGAACGCTGGCAAATGCCTTCCTTGATCCTGCCAGGGTCCAAAGTAGTGGACAAGAAATATTCTGTCTTCCTGGAAGGTTTTCCCTTCCTGTTTCGTCACCCGGCCCCAGGGTCCTTGATGCAGTCAACCAGAGGGAGAGACAAGGCCAACCTAGCACCATGCCCAAGAACAAGGAGGCAAGGAGGCTCGACCTGCTTGGCAGGAAAGTTTACTCCTCTGCCGCCCTCCAGCTGTGCATCTCAAACCATTCAGCCTTGATGATGTGCTACATCTTCAACCTGTGGGAAGCTCTATGAAATCTCCAGCCAGTCATTCCCAAGGATCGCCTGAGAGACTTCGAAGCAATGCTGGATGAGGGAGAGAGCGCGTCCAGGGATGCACTCGTGGCAACTTGGGATGCAGTGGACACAGCAGCATGCACAATGGCATCAGCAGTGGTGATGTGCTGATTGGCCTGGCTCCAGAACTCTGGTCTCTCCATGCAGATGCAACAGATTATTCAGGACCTTCCCTTCGAAGGTCCCAACTTCTTTGCATCTTCCACAGACACGAAGCTGCATGGTATGAAGGGCTTGAGGGCCACTCTGAGGTCCCTCGGGATCTACACCCTGCAACTTGTTAGGCATTCCTTGAAATCGCACCAGCTACAACAGCAGCTACAGCAACTGAAACAACAGCTGCAACTGCAGACCCAGTTTCTGAGATCTCTCCAGCTTCCCCAGCGCCACCTCGGGGACCTGGACAAGGATAAAGGCTGGGCAGGTAAAGGGGGTAAACTGGGCGCCTCCCAGTTGGGACAGCATGGACAGGGGTCGGACCATTCATCGGGCCGCAAACAGCGTTTTTGATGGTCCCTCCGAGAGCAGTGCTCCACAACCCGTTCTCTCCCCAGCGCCTCTGTCACTTCGCTCCGTGATGGACCCGGGTCACTTCGGACCTGTAGATCCTTGACACAGTGGCAAGAGGATACCACATTCAGTTCCTCTCAACCCACCAGGACAGGAAACTGTCCCCTTCCATGATCCCAGAGAACCCCGATCTGCTAGGCAAGCTCGAGACCAAATGCCAGAAGTTACTCTCCCTCAGAGCCATCGAAAAAGTTCCCAAGGGGGAATGTGGCAAAGGGTTCTATTCCCGCTACTTCCTGGTCCCCAAACCCAACGGGGACCAACGGCCCATCCTAGATCTCAGAGCTCTCAACAAAAACATAAAGAAAATAAAATTCCGTATGATCTCCCTACCGTAGATCATTCCCTCCCTGTCCCCAGGAGTGTGGTTCCTGGACCTCGACCTGAAGGATGCTTACTTCCACATAGCCATTCAGCCCCACCACAGGTGGTTCCTCAGGTTTGTAGTGGCATGATGCCATTACCAGTTTACTGCTCTCCCCTTCAGGTTATCGCTAGCCCCCAGGGTGTTCACAAAGTGTGCCACACCAGTCGCAGCGTTCCTACACAGGAGGGGTGTAAGAATCTACCCCTACTTGGATGACTGGCTCATAGTGGGTAAGTCAAGTCAACAAGTACAAGACCATTTCAACATGGTAATGAACCTGTGTGAATTCCTGGGCTTCTGCATAAACTTGGAAAAGTCCAAGCTTTGCCCCACTCAGGACATAGAGTTCATTGGGGCATGCTTAGACGCCCAGCAAGGCATCGCATCCTTGCCTCTGTCAAAATTTTGGTCCATCTGCACCATCATCATGGAGCTCCAGGTGCCCAGGCTGACCACAGCGTGCAGATGCATGCAGCTCCTGGGCCCCATGGCAGCGGCCACATTGGTAATCCAAAGAGCCCATCTGCGGATGCGAACGTTCCAGCTCTGGTTCGCCACAAGCTTCCAACCAGAACGGGGCCATCTCGACAAGGTAATCTTGGTACCCCAACATGCCCTGGAGTCCCTCCAAATCTGGAGGGACCCCGACTTCACTATGGGGGGAGTCCCGTTCAGGGAGTCCAAGCCTGCAGTGACCCTGATAACGGATGCCTCCAACTTGGGGTGGCGCGCCCACCTGTCCGGGGGCCTCTCCACGCAAGGTGCCTGGAGCCCTGAGGACAGACTCCTCCACATAAACGTGAAGGAGCTCAGGGCCATTAGATTGGCCTGCATGACATTCCTAGACCAGATCTGGGGCAGAGTGGTCCAAATCCTCTCAGATGACACAGCAGCCGTGATCTACATGAACCGCCAAGGGGGAGTCCACTCCTCGGCCCTATGTGAGGAAGCGACCAAGCTCTGGCAACTGGTGATAGACCATCACTTCACACCAACTGCCGCCCATCTCCCCGGGGTGGACAATGGCATAGCGGATTCATTCAGCAGAAAGCCACTGGCGAATCACGAGTGGTCCTTCCACGATGAGGTTTTCTCTCTGCTGATAACCAGGTGGGGAACCCTTCAGATCGACCTCTTTGCCACGGTGCAGAACCACAAATGCCCTCGGTTCTGCTCCCTCCAATGTTGGGAGAAAGGGTTTCTCAGCGATGCCTTTCTCCTCTACTGGTTGGGGGCCCTAATGTATGCCTTCCCATCAATTCCCCAGATTCACAGGGTGCTTCTGAAGGCCCTCATGGACCAGGCACTCATCATCCTGATTGCCCCGGACTGGCCCAGGCAACACCAGTTCCCTCTCCTTCAAGACATGTCAGTGAGGACTCCGCTCCACCTCCCACGGTGGGTGGACCTTTTGACACAGGACTTGGGATGCCTTTGGCACCCCAACCTGGGCCTCCTGCACCTGACAGCCTGGATGCTCTCTGGCTCAGCGAGTGAGAGACACTGCTCAGATAGGGTTAAAAAGGTCCTGGTTGGTATGAGAAAACCCTCCACCAGGTCCACCTACATGGCAAAATGGAATCACTTCTCCACTTGGTGCCGTGATAAAAACACAGACTCTATCTCCACACCAATTCAAGCAACTTTAGATTACCTTCTTGACCTAAGAGAGAAAGGCCTATCCCTGTCCTCATTGAAAGTCTATTTCGCAGCAATCTCAGCCTTTCACCAAACAATAGATGGGGTCCCAGTCTTCTCACACCCCATCTGCCATAGATTCCTGAAATGAGTGGAAAACTTTCTCCCTACGTCTGTAACCCCACCCCGCAGTGGGACTTGAACGTGGTGCTATGGGCTCTGATAGAACCACCGTACGAGCCCTTAGACTCAGCCACCCTGCTCGTGCTGTCCTGGAAGGTGGCTTTGCTGGTGGCCGTTACCTTGGCCAGAAGGGTCTCAGAGCTATGAGCCCTATCCTCTGAACCCCCATATACGGTTTTCTTCCCAGACAAGGTGGTCCTGTGTCACCACCCTTCGTTCTTGCCCAAGGTTGCCACCCCCTTCCACATGAATCAAGAGATCTGCCTGCTGGTCTTCTATCCAGACCCACAGGTGACAGAAAACCAGAGATGGTGGCACACCCTGGATGTGAGGAGAACGCTCCTAATCTACACTGAGTGCACTTGATCCTTCTGCAAGACCTCCCAGCTGTTCGTGGCAGTCACGGAATGCATGAGAGGTTCTCTGTTATCCTCCCAATGCATTTCCAAATGGATTGTGAACTGCATAAAAGACTGCTATGTAAGGTAAAACATGCCTCTCCCAGAGACTGTGAAAGCGCACTCTACCAGAGCTCAGGCGTCTTCCACGGCCTTCCTTGCTAAGGTCCCTATCCTAGAGATCTGCAGGGCTGCTACGTGGTCGTCGATACATACATTCACAATGCTCTACGCCATTGCCCAACAGGCGAGAGATGATGCCAGTGTGGGCAGAGCTGTACTCAGTGTGGGTAGTCTGTAACTCCTCCCACCATCCTTGGGTACAGCTAGCAGTCACCTGTAACTGAATGATGTGAGGAGCACTCGAAGGAGAGCGGTTGGATACTCACCATAACCGTCCTTCTTCAAGATGGGCTGCTCACATACATTCAGGTTCCTCCCACCGTCCCCGCCAATGGAGTTGGCAAAGGTATAGGGGATTGGGAGGGTCAGGGTCACAATCACGTATATAGCCGTGGCTGCAGCGTGGAGGGGGTGTTGGCCATGTGCCCTGACCTGACAGGCTAACGCTAAAGACTTTCTGAGCTACCGTGCGCTGTGGCACGTAGACACCTGTAACTGAATGTATGTGAGCAGCCCATCTCAAAGAAGGATGGTTACGGTGAGTAACCAACTATTGCTGCTGCTACCTGTCCCTCTGTGCAGGATGAGTGTCCTTCCCACTCAGCTGAAAAGCTGGAGTTGCTATTAGGATCCAAAGATAAAGGATGGGAAGGAGAGAGAAAAAAAAGACAACTGGGGCCTGCTACTTCTCATTTGGAGAAGGGAGTGCGTGAAATAGCCTCAGTGATCAGAAGTAATAGATCATCTAGACAAAGGGCCAGCTCTGCTCACACTTTCATGTGCTGAGCCTTTCAGGAGCTTTGCTACCCACAGCCTCCTACTAAATTTTGTACTTAGCTGCTATGGGCCTGTCAGAGCTTATTTCTTACGCTGGGCCAATAGTCTTCTTTCTTTTGCGTGTGGTCGTGGTATGAATGTATTCTTGATGATTAGACTGCTTTGTTCATCATCTATTTTGGGTATCCATTTGTTATATGATGTGTCTCATTAGGTTCAGAGGTGCAAATGAGGAATAAGTTGCATTATTACTGGCAGCAGAAGCATCATGATTATCTTGTCAGAGATGTTGTGTCCAAAAAAGCTAGGGTAGCATAAGTTAAACCAGCCACAGTAAGGTACTCATTACATAGATAAATAGTAAGAAGGTATACCCATGACATCAAAAGGAACTAATTGGTCATCTAATTAGCATTCAGAAGTTCTTGTTGATAGTCTACATTCAGACACATACTATCACAGTTACAAGCAAGTTAACTTTTCTATGTAAGTACTTTTAAAGGTTTCTACAATAATTTTATTTGCCTTTAAAAACAACCCAGGATTTATTAATGCAGCAATTAGTATGCTGATCATGCACAGGATGCTTAAATCTTTATTGGCTGTATGCACCACTGAAAGTTTTAGTTTTATTAAAACTCAGCCCCTTATACATTGCTGTTTAGTGTGTGTTACAAAACTAAGATCAGTTCTGACTTTAATGTAACCCACATGTTAGATTGCTTGCTTCACTGGCTTACTGAAATAGCTCAGGTAGCAAGTCTTTTCTTACTACACTGTTTTAAAAATGTGAGTCAGGCACACAATGTTTGCATTATTTGCTCCTTTTAGGTTAGAAAAAGGGAATTTATATACTACAGCTATGTATTCCATTCTAGTTAGTATACTAGAGTGCTTTAAACTGTATTATCAAATAGCATTAAGATACAATGGATCACTTCATAGAGATTTGCAGTTCAGTTGTGAAGTGGCTAATTAGCTGTTTTCTTTATCATAGGTAGCGAGACAATGAGCAACACAGTGGCCAGTTTAAAAAACCCACAAATCAGTGAATTAATGTGGTAAGTGTATACTTTTCCAACGCTTGCTTAGGTTTTCAGGGTGGTATGTGGGTTGCAAGAAGTCTGAATGCATATTGTACTTCATAGTTTGGTCAGGCCCCTGCACCCGCAAGGCAGACCTTCAGTATGGTAGCACAATCCCCTGAGAAGCCCTCATTAAAACCCAATTTTCAGCTTGAGAAGACAATGCTGTTCTGTCTGCCTACTGGTAGCCAGAGACTAGATCAGGCTTTACCAATTAGCAGGCTCCCATCACCATGCTTGATGGCCAGTCGTTGCGTTTGTGTGGGCATCCTGCACGCAAGCCTAAATTGAGGTCTGTTACAGTCTAAAATATTCACAACAGGTGATTCAAGAGGGTGGCCCACGTGATTAAAAAAAGTAGTTTGCAGTTCTTACCCTCTGCTCTGTCAGTGGAGTAAGTCTAGAAACACTCATTTTTACCACATTTTTTCTTGTAATTTAAAAAGTAAATGAATGTAAAGGGCAATAAAGGAGTCAGAATGATCACCCTGAAAACATGTATCTCCTCTGTGTACAGCACAGAAATATCAAAGATTGTCAGTCCAGGCCTTCCTGAAATGACACTATGCATACAACCCACCCAGAATGCCCACCTATGAACGGAGCTCTGTGTCTGTCTATGGCTGATAATACTTGTTCTCTTTTTGCTTTGACTGCCAATGAAGATACCCTCCGGGAGAGGCAGGGACCATTAAGACCAAGATAGCCCTTGTAGGGAGACAATCTGTGTGTCCTCAGAAGGCAAATGTGAAAGTCAACAAAATTTAGGTTCTGTTAGAACAATTAAGGAGTGAATTCCAGAGTCTAACCTTTAATTGAGAAAGACATGCATGCAGAGCTCTGAACACACAACTGTGTTAATCTGAGTGCCTTATTTCTTCTCAAATGCCATGGCATCATGAAAAAGAAAGGCAGCCTACAGAAGACAAAACCCACAGTGACATTGTAAGAAATGGTATTATTTGGCTTGATGCTGGTTTTCAGTGACATTCTCATCAGCCATTTACAAGTGAGAATATGTGTATTTTCTAACTGCCAATACTGAGAACTCGAGCTCTGAAAGTCAAGCTGGGTTTGTTCATTTATTATGGCACATCATGACCAGTAATCAGCTTCTTCAGGACAAGTTATGGCCTTGTCCTGCTGATTAGATTTGTCTGGGAAGTTGTTATAGAAGACAGGTAAGATGGGTAAATATGACATCAAAGCAGGTTTTTAAAGAACAGGGGAAGAATCTCAGATTGAGAGGGCAGATAACATGGTGTCTAAATGAAGCCAAGGCAACACTCCCATTGATGCTAATGGGGTAGGAATTTACCTTTCATCTCTTATTTCTTTTGGAAGTTTCTCTCAACCTACTTGAATTATAACACAGTTATCTATGAAAAGAAGCATGGAGTCCTGTGGCACTTAAAGACTAACACAGTTATTTATTGCATGAGCTTTCATGGGAGAAAATCCCACTTCGTCAGATGCTCTGAAGATCGGGGAATCTTACAGAATGGGAAAAAAATAAATGCAGGGGAGTGTAAGACATGGGATCAAGTCATACTGTAACAGCAAGATTCAAACACTGGGAAACAGCACATAGAGGAATGTGAAGTCAAACCACCTGTTGTAATGGGAAAAGAATCCACAGTCATGATTTAATCCTACTTTCACACAACTGAATCAGCAAAGAGTCCTGTGGCACTTGAAGACTAACTCCTTGCTTCTTTTGCTGGACTAGACTAACATGACTGCCCCTTTGGAACTTGGCAAGTGTTACCTAAGTTCAGGCTGAGCTAGTTGGCCTACATCTATCTAAGGTGCTTATATAGCCCCTATCACCATGGTGTCTCTGCATCTCACAATTTTTAATTTAGCTGTCTTCACAGCACACTTGTGAGATATAACAGCGCAGTTGCCCACATGTCACAGCTGAGGAACCGACGCACAAAGATGACTTGAGCCAACATCACACAGGCAGTCTGTGGCAGGGCAGAAAATTAAATTCAGATCTACTAAGTCCTAGGCTAGTACCCTAACTACTTCCTCTTTCTCCACCAGTTCTCAATTGTGTTTATACCTAAAATAAATGCCTCAAATAAAGTGCCTTGATTTGATAAAAGGAGGTGGGTGACAGCTGTACTGTGGAAGCATGGCCACCTAGAGACCATCTCCCCATGGGATTTCATATACATGTTGAACAGGAGAACTCACAGAACCAAGCTTGTAGAACCCTTCATGCGTCTTCTCTGGAAACTTGCTAAATAAGAAAAACTGACACTGAGAACCAGTTCCTAACACAGGAAGATCAATACACCCATATTGCATTAAAACATCACTCAATAACAATACACTTGCCATATTTTCTTTCACCTCTCTGTCCTCTTCCAAGGGAAAAAATGTAATGGTGAGAAAGAAGATCCATTCACAAAATGAGAGAGGGGACAAAATTTATGAATCAGCAACAGCGAAGACATTGAACTCATTCTTTATGTGTCTTCACATATATAAAGAAACTTGAACAATTAGGTAGATAAGAAGATCCTGTAATTATAACTATCGGTAAAGAACGAGCAAGAACTACTCAAGAATGTGAACATATTGTGACAGGGTCAGGCTGGATGGGTATAGGAGAATGGTGGAGGGAGTATATATTAGTTCCAGGCTTAATAAAGCTTTGTTCCCTGGGTTAAGTTAGCCTGGAATATTCTAGAATAATTGGTCCCAGGTGCCCCAATCAACAGGCCTGTTACTTCAAGCCTCGTTCTCAGGCAGGGCAGGGCAGCTGAAAGGAGACTAGAGAGAAGTAGAGCTGCCGAGAGGACACTGACGGTTTGTTTGGAGTTTTGCGACAACACCAAGAAGTACAGTGGGGAATTTGGGAGAGAAAACCCTATAAGCAAGACCACTAGGCCCTGCAGCCTGAGGGTGGACCATATTTAATTGAGGGAGACTGTGGAACTTTTCAGAGCTTAAAGGCTGATGCTTTAGATATAGAGACTGGGGGACTTCCCAGGGTCTGAAGGCAGAGCAGGAGCAGTGGGGCCACAGAATGGTGATCCAGGGAAGGCAGCAGCCCTCCTGGACTAAGTGTGGAGACTGCCACTTAATAGGGTCCCTAGGCTGGGGCCCGGGGTAGAGGGTAGGATGACACTAGGATGACTAGACCTCATAAAAGTGGAAGCTTTGTCTTAGATATGCAATCAACTGCCACCCACCAGAAAAAAAAGAAGGGTCCTGATTTTTCACACTTCCTATATGGCCACCCTACCAGGGACCAACCAAAATCACAGCCCCACTCTGCAGTCAGAGTAAGACGGTTCCTGCCCTGAAAATCTGACCCATCTAAATAGGCAAGAGAGACAAAGGATGGGAGAAAGAGATTTAATGTACAAGCAGAACAATGTTTTAGCTGCCAATATCATATTAATGGAACTTGTTTTGGGGATGGGGGCAGAGGGTAATTAGTTAAATGGAAAGGCAAAAGAAGGGAGATGGTTAAAAGGGACAGAGCAGAACAAAAGCTGGGGCGCTGGAACACTTTGTATATTAGGGATGCTGAAAGCCCTTGAACCAAACTGTAAACCCTACATATAATGGAAACCACTTCAAGCTGAGGGTACAGGAGCACCCCTTCCCTCCCCAAACCCATAATTGCAGTTCAGAAGAACTGGAGACAAAGGTAGGACAGGCAGTTGAGGACTGAAGCTGATGTGGAGAGTCTGAGACAGGGAAACGAGTGGTTTGGAACAAATAGCCAGTCAGCTCCAAACAGAGAAAAGACCACTAAAACCTACAGAAATGGTCAATGCCTGGGGGTTTCCTCCTTAAGTTGCTTCTGCTGCTGCTTTGTCAGCTTCGTTCTTTGGTAACTCTTCCCTTCAGTTTTCTTCTCAAAGGCCACGTGGCTGGGGGAAGGGAGGCATGAGGTCCTAGTGCCCCACAAGGGGATCTCCCCAGTGCAATTTTGGGTCTGGGAGCTGCTGGATACGTGGGAGACTGTTCCTGACTGGGCCTTATTTTACTGCCTTCCTGCTTAAGCTGCTCCTGCAGTTGTTTCTCTATCAGGATACTGAAGAAATCCGCTAGTGAATTTACTGTGCCACTGAAAATCTTTTCTGAGAGGTCATGGGCAACTGGGTAAGATATTGAACGATGAAGAGAAGCAGATGTAATGGTCATGTTTTCAAAGGCATGTGCCTGGCAATTACCATAAATCTACTTTATCCAGTCAAATAACAGAGATTAATCAGTGAAGGCCTAATTTTGATGAACAATTTAGAACTTGGCCCTAAATTTCTAGGCCATGATACAGCATATTATTTAAGCATGCTAGCTTTTAACACAAAAAAAAAGTGTTGCCATATGATTCATACACTGAAAGTTAAGCACATGCTTAAATACCTTGCTGAGCCAGGGCTGGGCCTCAGAAAATAAGAAACCAGGACCTATAAACAAGTCTTAGCATTCTTCCTTTTGCTTAGATTACAAAAGTAATGAGCAAAGGAGTCAAGATCCCTTGATTCTCTCCACAGCTCTGCAAAAGCTATGGTTGGGCAAGTCACTTCTATCTCCTTGCTGGGAAAATAGACAGAGTAGTTCTTGCTTTTCTTTGTACAGTGCTTTGGATTTACAGCTGGAGTGTGCTATGCAAGAGCTGAGTGGTATTTGTAGTATTTAGATTTGCCATTACACTACCTATGCTAAAAGCACAGGACTGTCCATTCTTATGTTCTGGGAGATAAGACAGCTGTACAATGTTGCACAATTAAGAGCATTATGAGGTTTAATATCTGCCACCCGACATAATCAGCAATGACCGCTGGCACATACAACATTGGAATCATGATTGAGCTGGGCTGGGTCAGTCTCTCCTATGCTCCTGCATGTCTTTCATTAAACCCTTTTGGGCCTAACACCTTATTGAGCACTAAGATATTACTTTAAAAACATTCAATTCTGTTGCTTTTTAAAACTTGTTCCCAATGTTGCAAACATATATGGTATCCAGAAACTGGTAGATGCTGCTGCACATGCCATCTGTTCAAACAGTGTCAAAAAGAGGAAATCCTGCATTTAACAATTTTAGAAACCTGGCTTTGTTGAACCATGAGTCAAGCCTGCTGCAGCAGGCAAAGCCTTTGTTAGAGAATTTTATTTATTTGTTGAAAGTTTTTTTGGTTTTTTTTTTTTGGTAGTGTGCATGAATCGACTGACTCACACACCTTATGTTAGCTTGTTAATATACCTCAATTTTTTTGGCACTCAGGTAGAGTCTCAATCAGAAATGGGTTTATGCTAGTCTGCTCTGTTCCAGGTGGCTTTTTGCTTAAGAAAAACAATTCTCCACCCTCCTCAATAAGCTTTGAAATTTTCAGTTGCTGTCTTCACTTGTCCCCCAGTGAGCTATCATCAGGTATCTGTTCAAAACCTGAACGGAGAGAGCATTCAGGATTTCAAAGAGATACTTGAAAAGTCAGACCACAGGCCCAGAATTCAGTTAGTTGTTTGCATTAAAATTAGTCTCTCCCTTCTACATTCTTTGACCATGTAGCTTCTCACCCTTGCTCATCTTCCAAGAAGAAAAAGCTGGAAGTTACCCAGACAGCAAAGAAGTGAAAACATTGATATTCCAAACACAGGCTCAGTCCTACAAGATGCTGCATGCCCTTATGTCCCATTTAAAACATTCAGGGGTAAGAAGTACACAAGTTTACAGCTGGTTCATTGACCTCAGTTCATTAGTTTTAGATAAGTTAGAATGAAAGAGATTAGCCACAGTGGAGGTGTGCCAGTTTACATCAGCATGGAAGCTAGAGTAGAGGTTTCTTTGCACTTTGCAAGAGTGCACCTGATATTGATAACTGTCCTAAGATTTTTGCTGTATCTTGGAAGCTTTATCTCATCTTTGGATCCTCACACCATAAGACAGTGCTGGATATAGACATAGGCGACCCAGAAAACTGCTGGGTTTAGGGGGTATGGGACTCAGGGTGCTGTTTCTGTTGTTGGCAACAAAAGGGGAAATAGAAGGTCTGAAGTAAAATGTTTCAGGTATTCCATATATGGATTCATTTTCCATTAACCTCCTAAAATGTTCTGGGCCTTTGTAGAATCTGGTACAACCTTTCAGACTTTGAGAACTACATTTTCCTGAAACCTCCTAGAATGTCGTCAGCCATGCCTTCCTCAGGATATAAAGAGTGGGGTGTCACCAGACAGTGAAGTATAAGGTACTTGACAGGGATGAACCATGCATCAAAGTCATAAAATGAGGTACAAATGCAGTAAAAAACCAGGGTATTCAGAAGTTTAGCAAATGTAACTGGGGCACCAAAAATGCTCTTCACAGGGGGTGCCATTTTACCTATGGCCAGCCCTGCCCAGAGTTGTCAGCTGACTTTTACTGTATGATTGTGTCACCTGTCAAGAAGTGAAAGGAAAATGAGACCTCTCTCTTTTGGATAGATACCACAGAGCTGTCTTCAAATAAAGTAGTCAGGAATTTAGATCTAAAGTTAGTATAAAGCCTCAATTAGCCTGTATGTTGGCAGGAGTGCCACTGGCCTCAGAAAAGATCTGGGGCTTGGCGCACTGAGACTTGGGACTCATCCGCTGCTGCGAGCAGCCCAGTAGTGGACCCAGGGCTCAGGCTCTGGGATTTGGGGCTCGAGACCTGTAAGCCCAGCGCCAGCGATGCCTCTGTATGTTGTTTTGTCCTTTCAGTTCGGAAAGAACCTAGAGAGGCCAAGGCTATCATATATTCACAGGATCTATCTATGTGACAGAAAAGGCCATATGTTATGAATACCAACATCTACCATTATTTAATAAATAAAAATAAAGTGTTTACCTATAGTTATGAGGTAATTTTTCCTTCAACCAATAAATAGTACAGCAAAGATCTTAAACACACGCTGAGCTTCACAGTCAACATTGGGAGTTTTTCAGCACTTAAGCATGTTCCTACATATGTTGCTACATTTGAAACTAAATAGCATATATGCATTTTTTGCATGAAAATAAAGCTTCTTAAAATATTGGAACAAATATGTTGGTGAAACATGATTTCACAGAAAGAATATTTACATGTTGGAAAATATTGATTGACAGAAACCTGAAAGCCAGAAATTCTTGACTAAAAAGACAAGCAGAATTTTTCCAGTTTGGTTTGTCCCAGTAATTTCTTCAGTAAACAAACCAAGAAACCCCTAGACGCATGTAATTGTAAACATAGGGCAATAAAAAGAAAAAAATAGTGACTCTTCTCAATGCTGCAGGGAAGTGAGAGAAGGGATGACTAAACCACAACCTGTGCAAGAGATGAAGAGAATACTAATGGATAATTTCTATATTAAGGACACCTACTGGGAAAATTATCTATTTTACACTGAAATTCCTGTAGAACTACAATTCCATATAGGACTACATGCCAACACACATGACAGCAATTAAGTAGCTGTAGTAACTTAAGAAGCAAAGGGAAAAAATGGGAAGTTGAATGTGACAGAGAATTGGTGAAGTTCTGATTCTGCCAGGCTCTGAGCTAGAGGTTGACTTGATTTTGTGTGAGGGTGATCTCATATTAATTTCTTATGGAAAAACTCCACCTTCCCCTACCTGACAGAATTTTCTGTCTGCCATTTGCTTGTTTGAATTGGAGTGGAACAAAGCAAATTGTAAAACAACTGTAATCAACCAACCTATTTTTTTGTGCTGCTCTATTGTTCCAACTCATCAACCTCAGCGTCACTTTGAACTGCATATACACTAGCACATATATGTAAGAATAAGAACTTGATTATCAGTCATCCAGAGAGAGATGAGGTGTAGTTTTCCATGTGCCTAAAGCAAAATTAGGATGGGGAAAAAAAAAAGACTATGCTAGGGAAAACATGCATACTGAAATTTAATGAAGGGCCTACATTGTCACTTTCTAATTTATTTATGAATGAAATGACCATTTTGCAGCAGCTGAAAGCATAAGAGATTAGAACCAACTGTTAAATTCATAGTATACATGGCTACGTTCACACACAGGGGGTTATTTCGATACAAGTTGTTTCGATACAAGTTGCATCGAAATAACACCTTATTTTGAAATAAGTTAATTCGAATTAACAGTTTGTTAATTCGAATTAAGGAAAAAAGCAGGAATCGAAATAGCAGGTTCAGACAACAGTTATTTCGAAATGAGTCACTGTTGTTTTGAAACGTTCAGATGGCATTGTTTCGAAACAATCATTTCGAAACAACGTTGTTTTGTCCCCACATGGGGTTTAAGTTGTTTTGTAACAACAGTGCGTTGTGTGAACATGGCCTTTCTTATTTTGAAACAACCTCTGTTGTTTCGAAATAAGACTGCTGTGTGAACACACCCCATGAGACAAAATTAGCAAAAAGAATTTAGTTTGGTCTCTCTTTTTCATCTTTAGCCAAATTAAGGAAAATAAGATTTAACAAAACTTTTCCTTTTTAGGATTTTTTTTTTTAACTTTAGTTACTTGACTCATAGACTCATGAGGTTCAGCAAGGACAAGTGCAAACTCCTGCACTTATGACAGAAAAATCCCATGTACTGCTACAGGCCAGGGATGGGTCAGCTAAGTAGCAGCACTGTAGAAAAGGACCTGGGAGTTATGGTGGATAGGAAGCTGGATACAAGTCAGAAATAGAATAGAATAGAATTATAGAGTTGGAAGGGACCTCATGAGATCTTCTAGTCCAATGTGCTCCTGTTGCCAAAAAAGCTAGTTGCATATTGGACTGCATCAGTAGGAGTGTTACCAGCAATTCAAGGAATGTTATTATTCCCCTCTATTCGGCACTGGTGACGCCACATCTGGAATACTTCAGTCTGTTTTGGGCTCCACACTGTAGCAAGGATGTTGACAGACCATTTACTTGGAGACATGAATAAATTACAACCTACACTGACTGTTTCTTCAAGTTTCTGAGTAAATGCATCAGTAACAGATGGATACAAACTGGAATGGCAGTTTACCTATCACCTTACCCAGTGAGGGTGGTAATTCAATGGTATTGGACTCTGCAGAAAGGACCAAATTCATCTTTGATACAACGCTACCGGAATTACTGCAGGCAAGAATCTGGACCAATAAGTACGCTTGATGACCTTGACTCTGAAGATATTTAAGGATTTTTTTATAAGAATATTGATTATGAATAAAATTTTCAAAAGCTATTAGCATGAGCCCAACTTTTGAAGCAAATGGAAGAACTCTCATGGACCACAATAGGAGCATGGTTAAGCCTATGCTGGGGATGGGATTTTTTTTTTTTTTTTGTAAGCACACTGTGTGTATGTTAGGAGGCTTTTCAAACTCTCTCAGGACTGTGCAATTCAAATAAAATAGTCTTTGCCAAGAAGGTCAGACCTGGGGCATAATGAAGTCTATAGCCCCCAAAACACTGTGTGTGACACAACAGGAAATACTACATAAACATAGGACAGAGTAATGGCTTTGTGGTTAAAGTACAAGAATTTGAGTTTGGGGTTCTTTGTTCTGCTTTTAGTTTTTCCATCTGATTTGCTCCATAACCTTGGGCAAGTCACTCCACATCTCTGTCCCTCAGTTCTGTCATCAATACAGTGGAGATGATAGTGCTTACTTCCCTCACAAGCGGTTGTGACGCTTAATTAATATTTGTAAATCACTTCGTGGTTCACAGGTGAAATACACATTAACACTTCATTGGTAGAGACAGCAAGCAAGCTAGGGACCCATTGTGCTAGATGTTGTACAAATAAGTTCCAGATGGGTACCTGGGTCATTCTATTTCAGCAAAACAAATAAGGTGTTCTGTGGCACTTTAAAAGACTAACATATTTATTTATTGCATAAGGTTTTGTGGGCACAATCCCACTTCATTCATTCATCTGTTAGTCTTTAAAAGTGCCACAGAACTTATTTGCTTTGTACAAACACAGCAAAAAATGGTCTTTGTCTCATAGAATTCAGTCTATGTAACTAGACATTTAACAGGCGATGAGACAAAGGAGCAGGTGGCAGAGTTGGGGGTGGAGGGTAATGGATAAAAAAACAAGAATAGGATAACTTGGTACAGACAACCTGCCTGCTCCCTAGCCTTCTTGCAGGTGTTTATCTTGTCACAATAAAAAGCATTTGGATAGTAAGCATAATGCAGGGCTCAACAAAACTGAGTCCCAGCTAGGCATCAGCAATGTTATTTTTGGTTGCCAGAGGGCTCTACTCTGCTGCATTTCCAGAGCAGAACTAGGAGCCAGGCTATAAGCCCTGAGTGCCATGGTGACCCGGCTCCCAGGTTTCGTGAAGCTCTGGTATAATGGCAGCTTATATTAAAGCTATGGTACTGGAAATGAGAGATGCTCATGCAAAAAGGTAAATTGACACAAAGGGAAAGGTCTAATTCGACTCAGACATACCCATTGATTGACCCCCCCACACACACACAAAAAAGTGTAAGTACAGTAACTTGACAGCCTAGCTGCCCAATGTATGATCCTGAGCGAGACCCTAGATCAAGGGTATCCAACCTTTTTGGGTGAGGGCCCACACTGCAATTCTACTCTCAGTTGGGGGGTCGGTGAGAAAATTTTTGATAGATAAGACATACAAATTGATTTTATTAATAAGCTTTAATAAGATAATGATTAGCGTGATATTTGGCATTGCTTTTGCTTGCACTGTGTACAGAGGACAAGGGAAGGTAGGGGTGCCTGTGTGAGGGGGCAAGGCAGAGCATGGGTAGAAATTAACAAGGGCCCTGGCCAGCCCCAGCTCCCAGGCTTTTGCAGTACCACTCCATGGGCCGGATGAAAGCCCTTGGTGGGCTGGAGTCTGGCCCCCCGGCCGCAGTTTGGACAAGCCTGCCCTAGATAGATACTGGGGCTGCTAGTGCTTCATACTGTTGCACTTACATATCTATTTTTAGTATACTAGCTAGGTCAAAGCTAGTGCCGGTACATCTACTCAAGCTGAAATTACTTCACCAGCTCCAGCGCAGGTATCCCTGAGAAAGGAAGACTGGTTTTTACATCTGACAGACCCCTTTCTGAGAAAAAGACCAGCTCACACAGATGGTAAGGTAATTAGCATGCCCCTGGTATCCTGTCTCATATATAGGGAAGCCGGGACTAGAAATTCTTCTAGGAAAGGCCTACACTGTCAGAGCAAGGGAAGCAAAGCCAGACACAGAACATATATTCTCTCCCACTCTCCGAGACTGTGGAAACTGCCCTCTCCTTTCTGGGGATACAGTGGTTTGGCTACAGGTTCGATTGTAGAAGGCCAGAGCCAGTATTGTCCCCTAGTAATATGGGGGCCAGATTTCTGGGGGGTGACAGGCCCGCTCTTTAGGTTGGGTCCAGAGCTGCAGCCCATAAAGCCCCTGCCTTAATCCAGCCCTGATGGAGCCACACAGAGTTGTAGTGGGAACCAATATTATGTCCTTAAACCCCTGCTTTCCACCTTTACATCCTTTGGAGAAGAGGTTGGGGGCAGGCTTGTGCCAGGGGCCAACCAGGAACATCTTGGCTCCTAAGCAAGCAAGCTGCAAAGCAAAAAGGTGGTGGCAGACTTAGGGAGAAGTACAATGGGGCAACTCCTCCATGTGGATTTCTTGGGAGCATCAGGATTTGGAAGACTTCTTTGTGGCCCTTCATGCTTTGCATATTTGGAGAGCCAGCCCCTAGGCCCACAGCTCCCTTTCCTGACCCTGAGGGATGATGGCAGGTAGGAAACTGTGGGATGAACCATGTAGCATTTCTCTGAAAAGTTTTCCATGTCAGGAGGGCGCTCAGCCCAGCAGGTCTGAGAACTATCCCTGCTGTACATAAGTGATTAATTTAATCTCTTTTTAAAAATGTTTCTTTTATGTTCTTCTTTCCCTCCTATCATTTTTTCCCTTTTCCACTTTCCTTGTAGGCAGCATCAGTGAAGTTTTCAGTATTAGTTAACACAAGGTTAAGGCCATCTGTCTTGCCATGTTCTCTGTATAGACCAGGGGTCTCAAATACGTGGCCCGTGGGCCTCATGTGGCCCCTAAAGCTATTTCCTGCAGCCCACAAAGACACTATTGTTACTGATATTTGCAGTATTATTGTATGAAAAGGTTTCAGTGGTGTGGCCCTTGGGATAACATACTAGTCCTCATGCGGCCCTTGTGGTGAACTGAGTTTGAGACCTCTGATGCAGATCCTAATTCTCCCCTCACATTGATATAAATCTGTAGCTCCACTGAATTCAGTGGAAATTCACCTTGATAAAATTGATGTGAGAAGAGACTGAGGCCTGATGAAGTATATTGTACACCTTAATCCATTCTTAAGTAGACTGGAAATTTCTGTGTCTGAAAAAAACCAACAAACATTAAAAGGAAGATGACAGGAAATAGTGTTTTTAAAAATTAATGGATCATATCTTTATGAACCCAACTTTTGAGTTTTTTAATTAGAAAGCTATTTTTTGTTAAATGTTTTTAAGTGAAGCATTTCAGTGTTTTGTCTTGTAAAAGTTTACTAGTGGAATATAGTTGAATTATTGAAAGTATTCTGAAATTCCTTCCAGAAGATAGCTTGCTTATTAAAATATGTTTCTCATACCTTTGATCATTAGATAGATGTAATGCAACAGCTAATCTCTCGTTCCTGATAATTTATGGCTGATCATGCTTCTATTAGAGTCATTACCAGAACTCCTACTGAATCCAAAAAGGGTGGGGGAGGGAGCAACACTGGGTTCCTAAGCTGCAGTATTGTCAAAGAGCCTGTGTTTTTTTTTTTTGTCAGAAATTCTGCTGTTTTGTTTGATAGTCAAAACAAAGGGGGAGTGGGGGAGTGGATTTCCAAAAAAGTTCTGTGTTTAAACTCTGCTGCCACTGGAGTCAATAGCAAAATTAGATTCCCAGAATGCCATTGCTTCCTTCTAATTAAAATGAGGACAGGTCCTTTTCTGTTTGACTGAAAGCTCAGTGGATAAGGCCAGCAATTTTCAGTCTGTGGATGAGCACATACAAGAACAAGTGTTTGAATAAATTTCCCCAGCCTCACTTTTTCACAGTACTAATTTTAAAATTGCCCAAGTGGTAAAACAGAAAAATTATTAATGTATTTACTATTTTAATTGCTCTTTGAATAAATTAACAGAGTTAATCCCATGGGTTGTGAACTGGTATGAGTACTTGCACCTAGTGATTGGTCCCCCAAGTCATATGGTATTATTTTTAGCCCCCACCTGGATTACACATACGTAAGGGTAGAGCAAGATACTCACTTTGCTCATTTAACTGAGTTAAGTGTGCAAAACATATTAAATATACATGGATGTTGGGAAGTTCTCTCTCACTCATAAATTATCTACTGAGCTTTAAGCAGCACTTGGAACACTTTGAACAACCAGTTGGGAGTTCTCAACCGTCACAGTCAAGGGAATAGACCACTACTGCTGTGTGACTCGGGCACTATGAAAAACAACTGTATGCCTGTTGAAGTGTAAAATGAGAACACGAAAAAATACCCTAGCCCAGGGAAATTTGCACACGAATCTAAGCCACCCTCTGACACCACAAGTTCTACTGTTTTCCTTGTTGCCAATGCCTTGCTGGAGGAATCAAAGCAGCATTGTAAGAAACAGCTTTGCTGTACTTTTCATTGTAGGAGTGTATGCATTATTGCATGGGGGAAAAGCGTTTTGAAATAGATTTTTCAAACCCATGACTATCTTGACAGAAAATGTATACATATATCACTTGAATTATTTATTTCTTTTGGAGCACAGATGTATGTTTCTAGATACAATTTGATCCCACTTAGGCTTAACTATCCGTACTCAGCACAGGCAGTGGTGTGATGAATGGCAGATTGACCTTAACTGCAGTTACATTTGGCCACCTTAACTACATTCTGCTCACAAACTCATCACTATCACGTTCCAAAGGGGGCAGCCATGTTAGTCTAGTTCAGGGGTCTCAAACTCAAATCACCATGAGGGCTGCTTGAAGACTAGTAGAGGGCTGCATAAGGACTACTGCATATACTCGGGTATAAGCCGTTCCAGGCATAAGCCGACCCCCAATTCTGAGACACAAAAGAAGCAAAAATTGGTGATGCGGGTATAAGCCGAGGTCTCCTTTTGGCCTAGGCCCCTAACTCCCCACCCACTGCTGCTGGCTTCCTCTGGATTTTCTGACAGCTTCCCTACCCCAAAATCTCTGCTGTTGCTTTTCCCTTGCCCCCCAGCTGTCCATTCCTCACTGCTGCCCCCTGCTCTGCCCTTTCCTCACTTCTCAGTTTCCTGCTGTTGCCCCCTGCTCCGCGCTTTTCTCACTGCTGCCCCCTGCTCACTTCTCAGTTACCTCATTGTTGCCCAATGCTCCGCCATTTCCTCACTGTTGCCCCCTTGCTCCCACCTGCTCTGCCCTTTCCTCACTGCCATCACCCCTGCTGCCCCCTGCTCCGCCCTTTCCTTGCTGCTACCCCCTGCTCACTTCTCAGTTTCCTGCTGTTGCCCCCCACTCCTCCTGCTGCCCCCTGCTCTGCCCTTTCCTCACTGTTGCCCCCTTGCTCCCACCTGCTCCGCCCTTTCCTCACTGCCTCACCCCTGCTGCCCCCTCCTCTGCCCTTTCCTCACTGCTTTCCCTCTGATTACTTCTCAGTTTCCTGCTGCTGCCCCCTGCACTGCCTTTCCCTCACTGCTGCCCCCTCCTCTGCCCTTTCCTCACTGCTTCCCTCTGCTCGCTTCTCAGTTTCCTGCTGTTACTCCCCTGTTCCCCAACACCCTTTCCCCATCACCCTGACCCCTGCTGCTGCTCTTCCCGGCCTCCCAGGCACCCCCCACCAAATCCCCAGGCCCTGTCGCTGCTTCCCTGGGCTCCCCGAAACCCCTGGGCCCTCTTGCTGCTTTCTCTAGATTCCCTGACCCCCCCCCCAAATCCCCGGGCCCTGCCGCCCCTTCTCTGGCCTCCCTGAATCCCCCCTCTCAATTTCCAGGCAGACCCCCCCCCAGGGACCCCTTACTTGGCCGCTCCAGATGCCGGGGTCCCCTCCTTACTCCAGCCCCAGCCCCAGCCCAGGACGACAGCCCAAGATGGCACACTGGGGCTATGGCCTGCTACATGGTCAGGGAAACTGCTGGGCTGTCTACCGTATTCTCCTGAGCATAAGCCAAGTGCCTGTTTTGAAGCCAATTTTCAGGCAAAAAAATCTCAGCTTATACGCGATGATATACAGGGTAGTATATTAGCCCAAGAGCCGCACCATGGAAACCTTTTCATACAACTATATTGCAAATATTGGTAACAACAGTGTCATCGAGGGCCGCAGGAAATACCCTTAGGGGCCGCATGTTTGAGACTCCTGGTCTAGTTCAACAAAACAAGCGAGGGAGTCCCGTGACACTTAAAGACTAACAAATTTATTTATTAATAAATAAATAAAATCTAATAAATAAAATTTATTTATTTATAAATAAGTTTGTTAGTCTTTGAGTACCACAGGATTCATCACTATCAGGACTACTAACTCCTTCAGGCTTTTTAGCACCTTCTGGACAGCAGACATCTAAAATCAGCAACAACTGCATTATTTCTTTTCATAAGTAGCATTATCCTTCAGAGAGTCACACGGACTATAAGCCCAGGACTGGCAATGTTCATTCATTCAATCATGACAGGTTGATGGCCCAGTACAGCTGACCATGAGGATAAGAGGACACTTTGTACCACAAGAAAATTCTCCCTTTCCAATGGGATAAGGGACTGATTTTCCCACAGCTAGAAGTAATCACATTTGTCATACTATGTAGATAATTTACACTAGCCCTTACACTGAAAGTCAGTGATTAGTTTGGGTTAATAGCCTTTCTAACCTTGCAAGAACTTCAGATTTAAAAAGAAAAACAAAAAAAACCACACCACCTTTCTTGCTCAGTTCAGAGAAGAGGTAACATACAGAGCTGATAGAATACCAGTACCATACTGCGTCTTAATGAGCTGGCTAGCACAAACAGAATTAAGCCCTGCATGGATACAAATAAGTGGATCCGTATCCGACCTGCATCCACAATAAATGGTCCGCGGATATCTGTGTTGTATCCATAGATGCAGATATAATGCGGATATCCACGGATATCCACATATTTGCAGGGCTCTAGCTCTGTGCAGATAAAAATATGTGGATCTGTATCTGATCTGCATCCCCGAGAAATGGTCTGCGGATATCCAAGTTGCATCCGTGGATGCGGATATAAGACGGATATCCACAGATTTGCAGGGCTCTGATAATTAGTATTAATTCAGCTATCAAATAATCAGGGGGCAACCCTCTACCCTTTGTAGTCTCATGCAAAAATAAGTATTTTGTCCCCCAGGAAACTTTCTTAAAATGAAGCTCAAAGATGCTTGCTCCTGTGAAACTTTTACCTTTTTCATTTTCCCAATTGCATGTGGTGAATTTTTTAATAGGGGAACAGCCTGTGAGGTGGTGAGCATTCTCAGCTCCCACCAAAATCGCTGAGGCGAAATGGCATGTTGCAAGAGATGATTGTTATGTCACAGGTTTGGTACCATGACGGGCAGTTGGTAGCTATGAGGGAGGGATAATAGAAAGCCAGTGTGAAGGAGTAAATGGGTATAAAAAGAGGGGAGGTATCAGACCCTGCTCAGAAGGCACAGGGGTATCTTTTCTCAGTAAACATATCTAATCTGATGTTATTCCAGACCAAAACCACAAAATAAAAAAAACCCAACCCATTGCTCTTCAGAAGTATATTTGTAAATAGGGATGGATTTATACCTTACGTGCCCCAATGCACACCATCTTCAGTGCCCACTCCCCTACAGCTGACTTTTGTGTTTTGCCTTTTTTCTCCACTGCATTTAGGTCATGTAGCAATCTACTCATCAGTAGAGCAGAAAGATTCAGGTACCATCAAGACTCATGTTATGAAATAGCAGAAACATTTACTATAATGCACCCATTGCTGACACATGATGGTGTCTCTGTACTGCACACATTTGTTTATTTTCTTCCAGGCACAGCCAGCAGCAATAGCATATGTGTAAAGTCAGTGGACTCATTTTGTTCTCATTTTATACCAGTGTCACAACAGTGTAACTTCACTGATTTCAATGGAATTATTCCTGATTACCCTGATATAAGTGAGATCAGAATCTGGGCCAATGTGTCTTACTATAAATTAATAGAGTGAAACAGAAAAGCAGAGAGCAATATAATTCAGATAACAAACATTCAAACACTGCTTATGGAACTAGTGATAAAGGTTAGGTGATTTATTTTCCAAACAGCTTTTAGCAAATGGGTATTCTGTGTCATGCTCCCCATAGGGATGGGAAAGGAAAGGAAATAAAGGAGAGGAACACTACAAAAAAAGGAAGGAGAGCAGTGCTGTAACTAGATAGAAAGATTAGGAGTTTAAATTCTCAGCCAGTTCAAACTTTTGGCAGTGCATTGCCTCTCATACTGACAATCTTTTAAATTTAAACCAGGAACCTTTTATCCAGAAAGCTAATTTCTTTTGTTTGCAATGCCCAGGAAGTCTTGCAACCCAGCATTTTCACAGGATTCCTTGAAAGTTTCACTTTGGTCTTAAGAAGATTTCACCTACAAGTGCTCTCCTTTTCTGATAGATCCAAACAAGACTCACCCTTTTCTATGAAGATTAATTTAGATTTTCTATTGCAGAGGCATACATCCCCCAGTCACATGATCCTTGTTCTTTTGAAAACTAGGTAAAGCCTGTAAAGAGGCAGCTGTGTTCCAAGCTCTTTGAACAGTATCTCTTATAGAAGAGGAGAATGGATAATCTGTCCTGCAAACACTGTTAGTGGAGACTAGTAATCAGTGTAGAAGAAGGAGTCTGCACTTGGAATGAATGTGTCAATTTGCTGCAGGCCGTGCACTCCAGAGATGAGTTTTGCTCTAGACTGGGTGATTTTTAAGTTTAGTCTGTAACTAAATTTAAAGACATTTTCTGACTGCAATTTGAGAACAAAACAAAACACAACAAATTTACACCAAGGAAAAAATCATGAATCATCAGTTTTAAATCTGTCTTCTCAGAGGTTTTGCCATGATCTTTTGATACAACTGAAACAAAATACAATTCACCATTTCCTGCAAGATAACCTGGCTATAAACCAGTAACTAAAAAGCATAGTTGTAGAATGCATAGGTTTTTTTGTTTGTTTTAAACAATCAAGCAAACAAACTGATTAGCAAAGGTCATATAATGCACATAAAACATTTCTAGTACCTCCCTCAGTGAACTACAGTACATGACATTGTTCTTTTACTTCAGACAAACTGTGTCCATGTGATGATTTGTATGGCTTGTTGAGTGCTTGGTTGTGAGAGGGTTAACACTATTAACCCTATCATTCTCACAACCTGTATGTTGGATTTTCAGAATTAACTAACATTTAAATTAACTCTGCACCCATTCACATCTGAGGTAACTGGCAAAATTCCCATTGATTTTGGGGAGCCAGTGTTTTACCCAGAGACTGTTCTACTGCCATTGCTTTCAATGAGTGCAGAGCAAAGCCAAGCCTGAGTGTTTCTGAAAAATCTCAACAAGGAGTTGTGTGGCACTTGAAGACTAACAGATTTATTTTTTGCATGAGCTTTCTTGGGAAGCTCATGCAAAAAATAAATCTGTTAGTCTTCAAGTGCCACACAACTCCTTGTTGTTTTTTCACTGGACTAGACTAACACGGCTGTCCATTTTAAAACTGAAAAATCTCACCCTATACCAGAGGAGATATGCCTACAATGGAGAGACTGTATGGGAAGCCAAATCTGGAGGGAGCAGGCAGGCATATATGCTAATATGCCATAAAAAGCCTCTATAAACGAGATAGATTAAGAAAACCCTGAGAGTGGCTGGCTGGAAAAAGACTCTTTGCAGTAAGCCTTTAAATTTGCTATATAGAAGCACTGGCCACAGGCAATCTTATCCCTGGCTGTGATCAAGTATCACATCAGTTACACTCTCCTGCAGCAGCAGTGGAGGGTCTGTCTGTCCCAGCAGGCACTGTGGAGTGAAAGCCGGAAACAGTCCGCAGATGGGAAAGCCTGATTTTGAGTTCTCATTATGATCTAAGGAAAATAGGAATCAATGGGGAATTCTTCAGCTACAAAGTCAAGAGAATACCTCAGTTAAATAAACATCTATCTTTGTGGACTAGGGGTTGCGAGCAGGGTGGGGATGAGAGTGATATTTTGTAGTTGGGAGATAAGGAAGGCAAATGAAGATCCGTGATTTTGAAATAGCTTATCAAATGAAGGAGTTCTGTAAGAAAGGAGAGAAAGTAAAGTATCTATGGTTTATCCACACCACTGCGTAAGCCCAGATTCAGATCTCAAGTTTGAGCCAAACCCCCCTTTCACAGAAGCAGTTCTGTTTGATATGGACTCAGGTCCCAGGACCCCACAGGGAGGAGGGTTTGAGTCCAGGGTCCAGCGTAGACTTGGGTAAAAACTCCATCCTTTTTCAGTGTGGAACCAACTCAGGCCTGAACTTAACTAACTTGGACCCTGACAGCCTGCCAATGTTATCCCACAATCCATTGGGCCAGTGTTCTTTGCCGTCTCTGTTCCAAGACTGGCCAACCAGTGTCCAGGAAAGTGATTCAGCCCTCTCCTGGTTCAACTTCAGCTGAGAAATCCTCCCATTTTACTCTGGCCCTCTGAGTTTCAAACAGAGCCTGTCTTCTCCCGCATTTGCCATGGCCACTGACCCAAAGAAGTCCTTTGCCAAGTGCATTGCTAGCTGGTCAAGGGAGCACGGCCAGACTTTGGTTAATCTTCTGTGCAAGGTGAACAAAGAGTTAGACTTCAGCAAGATTCCAGGCATGACCATGCATACACATAGTAGGAAACAAAAGAAGCTGGAAGTGTTGGGGGTTCACCAGACTGGTAGTGGATTCAGTGGTTCAGAAAGCTAAGGATAAAGCCTGTACTTCTGGGAACAAACCATCATTCTGCCCATTTTTTTGAGGAGTTTGATGAGGTGCTGGGTACAAGCACATACATAAACACACTCTTCTCCCTTTTCAGTTGGTCAAGGCATGTCCATAAAGTGAGCTCACAAAGTATCTCTAATTTGTTGCCAGTGTTCATCCTGTCTGAGATGTGATAATTGCACTTTGTCCGAGTGTACTGGTTCAGATCTCCATTACCATTCAAAGGCTTCCCAAAGACTGTGAGATCACAGCAAACCACTACAAATGACAACACAAGAATCTGAACAGGTCTGCAAACAGTGCTGGTGGGATTTCACTTTGCCATACAAGTTGAATTGCCATTCTGCACCTGCTAAGAGGGTAATTAAACCTTTTTCAGGCCCTCTGAGATCAGGATATAATTTCATAAGCCAAGGCAAACAGGGATATATGGAGCTACCCAGAACAACAGTAGGGGCAGTAATTCAATTTGGTGACAATAATATCCTAGCAGGTTCACAAATGTAGACTCATGATCATCAGAAAACCCTGACATTATGAATTTTTCAAGGGCAGCTCACTTTGGTGTCTTTAAATCAGCTTTGTGGTCCCCAAGGGCCGTGTAACAGTGCTGTACTACCCCTGCTGATTCGTACTCTCATGTGCGCTTTGGGGAGGGCCAAGTATGGGCACATCACCAACAGGAGTTTCAAAACCCCACTCTTTTGAAGCCAACAGTTAATTCAGGGATATCGTTTATGTCTGCCATATTTGGGTAAACCACATGCCTGTTTCCAAAACCTCTGGGACCATTTTACCCATAATTCACTTTACGGAATTGAACTGGTTACTTATGGACCTATAGCAGCCTGGTGTAGGCAGCTTCCAGATCATTACAGCAGGGGCGTCACTGCCCCAGGAAAGCACCCGGGGCACTAGCCCAGGCAATGCCCCTGGCCGGTGATGGGGTCGGGAGTAGCCTCCGCGGCTGCGGGCAGCTAAGCCCCAAGATCCCTGGCCATGGATGGGGCTGCTGTGGCCATGGGCGGCTGAGCCCCAGATCCCCAGCTGGGGATGGGGCTGCCGCTGCTGCAGGTGGCTGGGCCCCGGATTCCCGGCTGGGGACGGGGCCAGGAGCGGCCCCACAGCCATGGGTGGCTGAGCTGCAGATCCCCAGCCAGGGACGGGGCTGCCACAGCTGCGGGAGGCTGGGCCCTGGATACCCTGCCAGGGATGGGGCTGCCGCAGCTGTGGGCAACCAGGCCCTGGATCTCCAGCCCCACTGGGTCGGAGACTGGGAGAGGCAGGGCCCTACCAGACCCGAGGCACTGGCACTGGGATTTGGGGTGTGTGCCCTGTGTGTGCAGCGCCAGCGACGCCCCTGGATTAGAGCAACCTGCTTCTAGACCTACATGTCCACTCTCATTTGTGCGTGTCCAGAAGCTGGAGGGTTGGGACAAGCCGCTCACAAAGCTCCAAAAAGCATAGTTTTTGTCACACAAAAATTCTATAGCCATTGCTGGGCATCTCAGGTCTGCATGATAATGTGGTCCCAACAGTCTGTGCTTATGGCCCTGTTCCTGAAGTGCCAATCCACCTAAGCACCTGTGCCTGTATGAAGAGTGATAAGCGGCAGATACCAGTATGAGACTTCCTCATCTGTATAATCCTGCTCTCTCTCAGGTGCCTTTGGTAGGCCAAAGAATGCTGCTGGACCTTTCAGGCTCTTGTCTTATAGGTGCTCCACCCATTTGCTGAAACAAAAATGAAAATGCAAGCAAAGGAAGCTCTTCAAATGGTGACTTCAAATGTTGCTGGCTCTGGCTGCATGCAGGGATTATTAGGAACCTTGTGGACTGCAAGAGGTTCCTGTGACTGTCCACCCCTTGTGTTAAGTTCTCCCACACTACACCACAAATCAGTGGCCACTGGTGGGGAAGATGCTAGGAAGCCTAGAAAATGGTGTTTTGACTCTGGTCTGTACTGCAATGTGGATACTGGAGCCCCAAGCTTGAGGTCCAGCTCCAACAATTGTAAACATAGCATCACCAATGACTGAGGATGCTCAAGCCCTGGGTAAATGTAAACATACCCTACAGTTACAATACTTCATACTTCTATAGCAATTTCTATCTAAGGGTCTCAAATCAATTTGCCAAGATTTATCAATTTAGCTTCACAATTCTTCCAAGATGTAGAAAAATATTATCCTTATTTGACATAGAAAGAGAATACAGCCACAATCCTACAAATATTAAAGCATATGCATGATGTCACACACTTAGGCCTGGTCTATACTTACTGGGAAATTTGGCGGCCGGCAACGGGAGTTACACAAGCTATGTGAAGTAGTTTGTGTAACTCCCATCGACTTCTTAACTCCTCTTCTATGTGGTGTCTTCACTGCACTGCACTAACGGGAAATGTGTTCCCACTGATGCAGTGCTACACAGAGGTCTTAGGAAATCAATCTCTGGTGACTTCTGGGTTCAACTAATCATGTCTCTGCTGATGCTCAAATTAAAAATCAATCCTATACTGGTGGTGGCACCACTGGCAATGTAGACATATCCTTCGTCTCAGTGACATAGATGGGGCTACTCACATGATGAATATTACATATGTGCTCATGTGCTTGTAGGGATGAAGACAAAGTGACATGTCCAAGGTCAAAGGAAATATGGCCAAACCATGAAGAGAACTCAAGTCTTCAGATTCCTAGTTATATGTTTTAATCAAAAGTCCATCTTCCCCCAACTATTAGAAGGAGCTGGAATGAGAAAAGGAGCCTGACTTGTTTTTTTAATTTTAAAAGGGATAGCCGTGTTAGTCTAGTCCAGTGAAAAAACAACAAGGAGTTGTGTCGCACTTTAAGACTAACAGATTTATTTTTTTGCATGAGCTTTCGTGGGAGAAGATCCCACTTCCTCAGATGCTTCAAAGATGGGTGAACTTACAGAAAGGAATGAAACTAAATGCAAGGGGGTGTAAAACATAGGATCAGGTCATAAAGTAACAGCAAATCAGAGCAGTTTATAGGCTCAAATCATGGGAAGCCTGAAGTGAAATTACCCTTTGTAATGGGAAAAGAATCCATAGTCTTGATTGAGTCCTGCTTTCACAGAATTTAGCTTGCATATTAATTCGAGTTCAGCTGTCTCTCTTTGAAGTCCTGATGTCCCAGGTACAGCTCTAACGACAGTCGTTAACAAATCCATCATCGAGTGATTAGGAAGATGGAAGTGCTCAGCAACTGGTTTCTTTGTTCTTTGATTTCTGATATCAGCTCTGTGCTCATTCAGTCTCTTACGGAGCGATCGTTCTGTTTGTCCAATATATAAGGCGTAGGAGCATTTCTTGCACATGATGGCATAGACCACATTAGTAGATGAGCAGGTAAATGAGCCTTTGATGGAGTAGCAGGCTTGATTAGGACCTATGATGGTGTCTGTTGTGTAGATATGTGGGCAGACTTGGCAGCGTGGTTTTTTGCAGGGGTGTGTGCCTGCTTCAGTGTTTCTGTTGTTAGATCTGTAGTTGCTTGTGAGTATCTGTTTAAGATTAGGGGGCTGCCTATAAGCAAGGAGAGGTCTGTCTCCCAAGGCTTGAGAGAGAGAGGGATCATCTTTTAGAATAGGCTGTAGGTCCCTAATGATCTTTTGTGGAGGTCTGACTTGAGGATTGTATGTGGTGACTAGTGGTGTTCTGTTGCTTTCTTTCTTGGGTCTCTCCTGTAGTAGATGACTTCGGGGAACCCGTCTAGCTCTGTCAATTTCTTTTCTTACTTCCCCAGGTGGGTACTGTAGTTTCAAGAATGCTTGATAGAGATCCTCAAGATGTCTGTCCCTGTCTGAGGGATCAGAGCAGATTCGGTTATATCTTAGGGCTTGGCTGTAGACAATGGATCTTGTGGTGTGTTTAGGATGGAAGCTCGAAGGACGTAGGTAACTATACTGATATATACTGAATCCAGACTATGGATTCTTTTCCCATTACAAAGGGTAATTTCACTTCAGGCTTCCCATAGTTTGAGCCTGTAAACTGCTCTGATTTACTGTTACTTTATGACCTGATCCTATGTTTTACACCCCCTTGCATTTAGTTTCATTCCTTTCTGTAAGTTCACCCATCTTTGAAGCATCTGAGGAAGTGGGATCTTCTCCCACGAAAGCTCATGCAAAAAATAAATCTGTTAGTCTTAAAGTGCCACACAACTCGTTGTTTTTTTAAGCTTGTGTGCTTGGTTCTGTGCATGTAATTATACAAGATCTAAATTAAAAGGTGATGACTTAGTGGTTACAAATTCTGTATTAGTTTGAGATATCTCTGGATTCACAAGTCATAGTTTAGCAGGGTTGAGTTTGCTGTTTATGTTCTGATACAATGAAAGAAATATAAGCCAAAATATAAATATTTAAGAGTAAAAATAAAAGGGACAACAAAAGACAGAGGTACCCAAAGACCATTCAACTCGCACAGAAGGATCAGATATTGTTGTGTAGGTGTTTGTTATCTTTAAAGTAAATAGAGTTGATGACATTGTCTCTCCTTCTCCCATCTTCTTCAATTACTTTCACTGCTATGATTACTTAAACGGGCAAAGTGATCAGACAGGGTCTCTCTTCTCCAATTAGATCTTAGAAAGATTTTAGAAACAAATATTACATGCAGTGTTGTTGTAACTGTGTCCTTCCAAAGATATTAGAGAGAAAAGATGGCTAAGGTAATATCCTTCCTATTGGACCAACTTCTGTTAATGAAATGGATGAGCTTTTGATCTGGGAAATGTACCCAGAGCATCACAACTAAATAAAAGATGGTAACTATTTATGAAACAGATTGTTTAAGACATTTTTCAAGAACCCATTCAAGGTGAAGAGATATTAAAAAGATTCATTGAATCATAGGGTTAGAAGGGACCTCATGAGGTCGTCTAGTCTAGGGGTCTCAAACACAAATCACTATGAGGGCCTCATGAGAACGAGTACATTAACCTGAGGGCCACACCACTGAAACCTTTTCATACAACAATATTGCAAATATCGGCAATGATAGTGTCATTGCGGGCCACAGGAAATAGCTTTCGGGGCTGCATGTGGGCCACAGGCTGCATGTTTGAGACCCCTAGTCTAATCCAACCCCCTGCCAAAAAAGCAGGACCACTCTTACTAAATTATCCCAGCCAGGGTTTTGTCTAACGAAGCCTTAAATATTTACAAAGATGGAGATTCCACGACTTCCCTAGGTAGCACATTCCAATGTTTCACCACTCTACTAGTAAGAAAGTTTTTCCCAATATCCAACCTCGACCTCCCCAGCTGCAACTTGAAACCACTGCTCCTTGTTCTGTCCTCTGTTACTACTGAGAACAGCTGAGCTCCCTCCTCCTTGGAGCATCCCATCAAGTACTTAAAGGTTGCTATCAAATTCCCCCCTCACTCTTCTCTTCTGCAGGCTAAATAAGCCTAGTTCCTTCACTCTTTGTTCATAGGTCTTGTGCTCCAGCTCCTTGATCATTTTTACTGGGCTCTTTCTAATTTGTCCATATCCTTTTTGTAGTGGGGAGCCCAAAACTGGACACAGTATTCCAGATGCAGCCTCACCAGTGCCAAATAGAAGGGAACGACCACATCCCTCGATCTGCTGGCAACACTTCTTCAGATGCAGCCCAGTATGCCATTGGCCTTTTTAGCAGCAAGAGCACACTGCTGACTCATACCCAGTTTCCCATCCACCATGATCTCCAGGTCCTTTTCTCCAGTGCTGCTACTTAGCTGATGGCTCCCCAGCCTGTAGCAGTGCATGGGGTTTTTTCCTCCCAAGTGCAGATCTTTGCACTTGTCCTTGTTCAACCTCATGAGATGTCTATTGGTCCACTGCTCCAATTTGTCTAGGTCTCCCTGAATCCCGTCCCTGCCCACCAGTGAGTCTATTGTTTCCCCCAGCTTGGTATCATCTGCAGACTTACTGAGTGTGCAATCTATCCCATCATCCAGACCATTAATGAAAATGTTGAACAGAACTGGCCCCAGGAATGACCCCTGGGGCACACCACTCATTACTGGTTGCCAACTAGACATGGAGCCATTGATTCCTACGTGCTGAAATCACTGATTTAGCCAGATCTCTATCCACCTTACATTCCACATATCCAACCCATACTTCCTTAATGTGCTGACGAGAATGCCATGGGAAACCGTAAAAAAAGCCTTACTAAAGTCAAGGTATATCATGTCAACGGCTCTTGCTGCATCTACAAATACAGTCATCTCATCATAAAAGGCAATGAAGTTGGTCAGGCATGATTTACTGTTGGTGAATCCATGCTGACTGTTCCTGATCGCTCTGTTTTCCTCCAAGTGTTTCAGGATGGATTCTTTGAGAACCTGCTCCATGATTTTTCCAGGGATTGAGGAGAGGCTGACAGGTCTGTAATTCCCTAGATCCTCCTTTTTCCCTTTCTTGAAGATAGGCACTATATTTGCTTTTTTTCCAGTCCTCCAGCACCTCCCCTGTTCACCATGAGTTTCAAAGATAATGGCCAGCAGTACTGCTATCTCATTATTTCATTCATTCTCTCTTTTACAAACACATGGGCAAATTTAGGTTGGAAGACATGCAGGAAGACTTCCTTAGTTCATTCTCTTTTAATTTAAGCACCGCACAGTTGAGGTCATAAGGTATCCTCAAAAAAGTTATGGCTGACTAACTTCTGACTGCTGTATTCATCAGACAACATTTCCATTTTCATTTTGGAAGGACTGGGGGAGAGAGAAGAGAGAGATGGAGTGACAGGAGGTTTTTGTCATAAGAGCTACAAGTAACTGCCTGAATACAATTTGAATTGTTACAGATAGATTCCAGGAGGTTGAGGTGGGAGATTACAAAATCCCCAGCCAGCTGCTTCATCTAGGCAGGCACTAAAACTGAAGCATTTTCAGCATCTAGCTTCAGATCTAACAGCAGTGAACTACTATCTGACAGGGAAAGTCAAAAGAACTTCAGGAAATACTACAGTAGTATTTTTAAAGAGATGTGTCTGGGATCAATTCTCATATGATACATTTAGAAAAAAATTACATAAAACACTTAATGAACTTAGAGATGAAACTACCTCCTGAAAAGTAAAATGACTAAGAAGTTGGTTGACCTACGCAGAAGATAAAGCATGCACATAGGCATTCTTGAAGATCTTGATGGGAAAATATTCATTTTCTTCCAAAGTTGGCTTCTAACATGTATATCTAGTACCCTCAGCTTCCCATACCTGCTCCAGAAATGTTTGAAGGCAGGATCTGACAAGCCCAGACCCATCAACTGCTGAAATGTAATAAGACAATGAAAATGAATACTGATTTGTTGTACCAAATGTTTTCACTATTTCAAATGTTAAAATTATACAGGAGTGTTGCTGCCCTGGGGAAGGACCCAGGACATGGGCCACACTCCTGGCCCCGAGTCTGCGCTTGGGCTCACCCGGTCTTGGGCGCCTGCTGCTGCCAGCCTGGCCCTGAATCCTTGGCCAGGGACAGGGCAGGAAGTGTCAGCCACTGCGGCGGGTGGCCCAGCCTGGGACGGGGCCGGAAGCAGCTGCAGCTACCGCGGGCGGTGGGCCCCAGATCTCCTGCCGCAGACCAGAAGAGGCAGGGGCTGAGGGCCAGGACTCGGGGCACTGGTGCTGGGATTCGGGGCATGAGCCTGTGTGCCCAGCATTAGCAACACCCCTGAAATTATAAGTATCAACTGAAACAGAGAAGTGCCTCAAATTGGCTTCTCTTCTTACTTCAGATCCCTTGGAAGCAGAGCTGCAAGACAGCTGAGGATATACTTTATTTCTGGATGGAAATGGAAGTCAATAGAAATCACAACATAGCAAGTGCACTGGGGAATGCTACTAGGACACATCACCAACGAAATATGGATAGACTACAATAAGAAGAGAGCAGCATATAAGTGGATGGAGCAAACTGTCAAAGTTGCTATTACAGTCACAGAATTTTGTGGAGGCAGGTGCTATACTCATCTCATTAGAAGCCAGTTATATTCTTCAAAGTCTGAAACTAGACCTTAACAAAGGTCCTAGCCTGGTTACTTAAAATTAATCTTACCATAGGATTTCAGACTGTCTCCTGAATTCCTAGTTTGAATGCAATCTGCTACAGTTTTGAGAAGTAAATTTAGTCCCTTCCCGCTCAATTTTCCTTACCAACTAGCTGGCCAGCTTTGTTGTTGTAGGATCAGAGCTTCTAACTGAAAAAAGTATTCCTATATCCCTAATTTCAAACTACAGGGAAGCTGTTCTGCAGACACTAGTTTAAGTCTTATTTTAAGGGGGGGAAAAAAGGAATCAACTCCCTTGCATTTTTTAAGCTTAGCAGCAGTTACTCTAGTCACCAAGATTAATATTCCCTCCCTTTCTTTCTAAATTGTCATGGTTATATGAATGTACAGTGATGTTTTTGAGTAAAACTACATGCTGTAGTAGTCTCACTTAAATAAAACCTTAAAACAGACAATAAAAAGCCCCACAATATCCAATACTCAAAGCATATTTCACTAATAGTTCTTATTCAGGGAGCTACTAGATACTCAGTGAACTTTAAAATTTGGCCACTTTATTTAGGTGCTTAAGTAGCAGCTGAACTCTTTTGAACATCTGACCGTAAAGCCCCAATCCTGCATGTCTTTCATGAGGGCAGTCCCCTTGCATGTCCTCACTGCCTTCATTTGGGGCCTTATAGGAGCACAGGGATTTGAACAGCCAGGAGCAACATGTAGGGTTGGGGACCATATACTTTCAAAATATTTCTGTACTTCTGTGCATAGTCATCCTTCAGTATCATAACAATAACTTTTTACTTCAGGAAAAATATCCAGGCCTCTATAAGTCATGAAATATGTACAAATTGCATACAATACTTAGGGTTGTCACAAACACAGGGGACTCGACTAGATGACCTCTTAAGGTCCCTTACAGTTTTATGATTCTATGATTCATTTAATCATGTATTTTTGTTACTAAGGAATAAACTGAAAAATGTAACTAAATCCATTTTTAGTTAACTGCTCACTTTGACTAGAATTGGCTTGATAAATTAAATCCTTTGGCCCCTTAAAGTCATTCTGCTTGTCATCTCGAATTGCTAGAGGAGTGTAATATAATCAGATAGAGCATCATTTCATTAAGGCTGAAAAAATCTTATTGCTCCAAGAGATGAAAATCTAGCCAAATAAGGTACTTGAATATTAAAATTATAAAAAAATCACCACCAATGTTATCATTACTCAAAAATGTCAACTGAATTACTGTAAAGTGTAACACTAAAATTAATTTTTAAAAATTAAACGACCATGTGTTACAAATACAAACACAAAACTTGAAAAAAGAGGCAAAATTCAACATCAACAGAAGAAAAGAGACCGTCTCCATTTCTATAAAAATATTTTATTTAAGAAGTCAGGTTCAGAAAATGAAATAATCAGCTTATCTATAATGCAAATAATGATGCATATTCTGAGGAATAATTGCAGTCAAGCTGAGGAGTTTGTCGATGGCTATAGAGATAGTCAATTGATTCAAGAAATGTAGGGCCACAGCTCCTGCGACCATCAAAACCAGTGGAGGTTTTGCCATTATTTCAGTGGATCAGGATTAAGTCTCTAGAGGTCATCTCTTGTCTTCCTCCCTACTTTCTCCATTTTTATCACTATAGTCAACACTACGGCTATGTTCACGCACAGGGGGTTATTTCGATACAAGTTGTTTCGATACAAGTTGTATCGAAATAACGCCTCATTTTGAAATAAGTTAATTCGAATTAACAGTTTGTTAATTCAAATTAAGGAAAAAAGCAGGAATCAAAATAGCATGTTCAGACAACAGTTATTTCTAAACGAGTCACCGTTGTTTTGAAACAACATGTTCAGATGGCATTGTTTCGAAACAATCGTTTCAAAACAACGTTGTTTTGTCCCCACATGGGGTTTAAGTTGTTTTGAAACAATAGAACCCGTTGTTTCGAAACAATGGTGCATCGTGTGAACATGGCCTTTCTTATTTCAAAACAACGTTGTTTCAAAATAAGACTGCTGTGTGAACACACCCTACATCAACCTATCTTTCTGACTGGTCAAGCTGACTGTCACAGTCTCCCAAACACCAATCCCTCAGTTGGTACCCTCTCCTCCATTTCATCTAGTTATGATTCTGGTCTTTACCTTCAAGACTTCATATAACTCTAATCCCTATACTTGAACCTCATCTCTTATGGCACCACCCCTTATCTCTGGCTCTCCCACTGCCTGCTTGCCTGGCAATCCTGTCCTCTCACAGCTATTCTGTGTTTTCCTTCCAGACCACTTCTGTACAAGGAATAACAATCCTGAGTGACTCTCCAAGGCCACTACACTCCTCCCCTTCAATCTTTCCTGCATATCTACTTCTGCCATGTGAAGAAACTGATTGGCTGATTGTAGCAAGGTTGTGGGTTAATTAACATGAGAAAATCTATGCAACACCTAACTCATACAAATATACATTACATGGTCAGTTACCCCTTGATCATTTTGCTTGTATGTTTCACCCTTCCTCTAACTTCCATCTTTGTTTATTTTTATCTTTTTAGATTATGTGCCGGTAGGGAAAGAACTATCCTCCTGTGTTTGTACTGCATCCAGTACATTAGGTGCTATTGGTAACAAAAAGCTAGGAAGATGAATTTAGAGCTCATGAAAGGTCTCAGTGTTGGAAACTGAAGTCCTCACTTCAGCCTCAGAAAAATGACAACACTGTCTTCAACAGTTTAAGTTTCTTCAGGGTACCCTGCTTTTGCTCAGGAGGACCCAGTTCTAGAGACAGCAAATTGCTTTATCTTTTTAGATATCCATTTCCCAGCATCCCTGCTCAGAGTGCCCATGTGTTCTGATGGTGGATTTTAGGATGCGACCAGCTACATGCTACAAATTGGACTGAAGCCTTCAACTCACAGTAGTCATTGATGTACCATGCGATGATGATAATATTCAGATTAAACTGTATGCGTGAACCCATGATCTTGAAATAGAAGATTCTAGATCCTATTACCAGCCATCCACCTTAAATGTTCCTTTAAAAATATGCATAAAATTTGGAAATATGTTTATGGGGAAACACTGCAGATATCAGTAGTACATATTGGTGCTGGAAAATGGGTTCTGTAGAGGGCAGCTAGTGACACATCACTAAAACTTAGCCAAAAGCTTCCAGTTTAAAACACCACTATTATAATTTAAGAAAGGGCTAAACAGTCATATGGATAAGATGACAATCATCCAGTTACACCAGCTAGAATAAAAAGTAGTAAGGGATATCAACTAGAGCTCATCAAAACCTAGAATTTCATTCCCTGCGAAATTCCAACATTTTGAAGTTTCTTTTCATCCCAAATGCAAACAAAAAGTCAAAATTTTGAAGTCCCCCCTCCCAAAAATTCCAAATCCTTTCAGAAATATTCAAAATCTTATTGAAGTACTTCATTTTGACTTCTCTAATTAATGTCAAAGTCAAAATAAATCATTTTAATCTTACATAAACAAAACATTTTTATGATCTTGATACAGCCCCACAACATGGTTAGATATGGTCACATTGGCATTCTCCAGTGAATTGTTCAGTTATAAAATATTCCCCCCACCAATTCTCATATCAATCCTAGTATTTCAGGATCTTTACAAGTCAGTAGCTGCCTGTGGAAGAGGAGAATATTCCTCATAGATAGGGAACTGAATAATGATGCTATTCCATCATGAGCTGAAGGAGGGTTGTACATTTGCTCCTAAAGTATCATGTACTGACCGTTGCCTGAGACAATTGCAAAATTAGCTAAACCATTGTTCCGACAGAGTGCCCCTTCCAGTCTTCCTATTAAGTTTTCCCATAATATTTAACTTATCTTTCCATGATGTAGCTTAAGCCTATTCTTACTGCTTATCCTTTCCTCACTGATTGAGAATAATTAATTCCTGTGGTTTGGAGTCCTAAATTCCACCTAAGATAGTAACACTTGATAAATGGCTAAGATTAGTTCCCCCCCCCCCGACACAGCTTAACATAATAGTCTGCATTATTGAAACAATGCTGTGTGCACCCTCCCAGCTGATCTTCTTTCCCTATAATTTTAAGGCAGATTTATGCAAAGTCAAGGAAGCAGAGTTAAAAATATAAACTCTGTTAAAATACTTACTTCAGTGGTAATGTAGGGAAGAGAAAGTACCTCACCTTGAGTATAATAAAATTGATGCTTTTATTAAAAAGCATAGCAAGCTTTTGTGAAGAAAATCTTTGCAAAACTTTCCCGTCAAATAAGATGAAAGGCAGACAATATTTTTATTGGACCAACAAGGTGAACAACACATTACTAAAATGCTTTACCAAAAAAAGGTGGGCAATATTTTTATTGGACCCCTTCTGTTGGTGAAAGAAAGAAGCTTTCAAACTATTCCTCAGAAATTGGTGCAGTAAAAGGCATGACTATACCCACCTTCTCGCTCCAATATCCTGAGATCAACACAGCTATAACACTGCAATGCAGGGTAGTGATAGATGATATTTCTCATTATATTCTGTGGCTACTTTACTGATCCATTATCAGCTAATCTCTCCCTATAAATATTCATTTCCCTCTACATCATAAATATAAAGGTAGGGAAATATTCCCATGTTCTAGATTAAGAACAAAGTAAACAAGTGATTTGCTCAATTTCACATAGGAAGCCTAAAGGAGAGTGGGAATTGAATTCATTTCCTAAGTCCTAGTCCCATGTCACTATCTAAAAATAACCAAAAAAAAAAAATCCCAGAATATGGATGAGGGTCTGCTGACTATATTAGCTATGCAGAAGATAAACATGAGGGGATGGGGGGGGGGGAATCCATGCATTAAAATTTAATTTTATCAACTAGAGAAAATAAACCTACTGGTCTAACATGCATCGTTGAACTAGCATCACAATGTCAGTTCCACTGTACTGAACTGAAAATGAAACATGTCTGACTCTCCATTGCATTATGACAGCATAAGACTGGTATAATGCACAATAAGTTCAATTACATGACAATGGAAAAACAAGACCCAAGTCTTCAGCCATCAAGTGAACTCATATCACAGAGACTATAAGGGTGGTGCCTGGATCTGAATTTAGATGGAGGGGTATATGTTGCTGTTCAATTTAGTGGAACACTCAAAATTACAATGAAGATGAGAAAACAAAAAATGTTCTTTCAAGATTTGGGCCCCAAATGACAGAGCTCACAAGATTTAAGTGTTCTTGTTAGACTTCAATAACCTTGGGCTAAAAGTCTTATGAGAACAGCTATTCTCATAACAATTCAAGCTATTTGAGCATAAACTGGACAAGAGACCTGCTTCATCTTTGAATCTAACTCAAATGAAATCTGTGCAGATCAGCAGATACTGATTGTCCCCTATAGCTAAAGAATAGAGTTTTATAAGACTGTCTTCTCATTTGTTTGTGGGCACATTTAATAATAAACAGGACATCAGTAGTGATAGCCCAGAAAATAGCTTAAAGGAGATCACAGCAGTCTGCAATTGCAAATAAGTGGCATTTGATCAGTTATATTTATAGGTCTATGAGTGATCTTGGCAATAACAGGACAACAAAAAACTGCCTGGAAGAAAGTGCATTAATTCTTGTGGTAGTTCAATTTGCCCTAAGTGTTACTAGGTATTAAATTCATATGTGGGGTGTTGCATCATATTGTCTATGTAGACATTCAAGCTTTTCCTGTTGGCCTTTACTAATTATTAAAAAAGCACAAAAAATCCTAAAAACTAGATTTAACAAGGTTATAAACAAGTTTATGATTTAGGAGTTAGCTTTAGCTAAATGATTCAAAATCTGTGTATATTCATAAATCACCAAATTCCCATCTTTTGAGGCAGCATTCTTTTGCATCCATTAATCTAACGCTGGCTTCTCTCAAAGATCTGCATGGGTCCCAGAAGGGATTCTGTATCTCCTAATTGAAACTGTATGCCTAGGAGAATTATTGCAAAAGTGATTTAAAAAAACTACTACCTCTCTTCAAAATTATTTTTTTCAGATGGAAAAAAAGAAATCACTCAAGTGCAAGAGATCCGTTATAGACAGACATTTTAAGAACAAAATCTTACCATATATACTGTAATTCTAAAGGAAAGGAAAGCTCTGGTGTAGTTAGTTCAAGCTGTCCCCATTTGTGCTGAAGATTAGGTATAATATTTGATGAAATCCAGAACTACAATACACAATGGGATCAAGGGTTAGGAAAAATGTGGTTCCATCTTTAATATTCTCTGTTTCCTTTTATCCTAACCTTCAAAATCTCAGGAGCTTAATACTTCTTAGGGGGGTTGGTGGCTTCAATAACCCCTCTTCTTCCTGATAGCAGACACATGTCTTCCGCCTTGCAGAGCTGATGAACATAAGACACCCTAATTTATAATACAAAAAACTACTAGAAAGAGCTATAGAGATAAGATTCTACATGGCTTTTCAAATTAATTCTGAAAGTAAAACCACATATGCAGCATTTGGTTACCTATTTCAGGGATTTGGTTACATGAAAGTGAGAATATAAAAAAACTACGTTAGCATGTAGCAGAATACTTTTGCACACATTTGGAAAGGATCAAGTCAAGACTATCTAAATCATTCAATAAAATCTACTACATAAAACATCTAATAAATTGTAATGGCAAAGGCTTGCACAGAGAAGGCTGTAATTCCAGCTATGCTCTGAAAGTAAGAGTTTGATCACAGTCACTTTCTTTTTTTTTGCTGACTTTACTAGCCACTGGCTGCAAGTGTCCTATTTCACTGGAACACCACAGAAGATGTGTGGCACCATTCTCAAAGGAGAAATTATTTGGTATGCTGTGATTTGCTTTATGATTTGGGGGATACTTTATTAATCCCTGAAGTCTCAAGTCACTTAAGACCATGACTAAATAAAAATATAAAAACAAAATAAAAAAGGTGCCTGGCATAAATGCAACTTTAAATTTTTTTTTTTTAAAAAGTTAAATTACAACTCTCCTAGGATAACAAAGAGTATTAATAAAGATTTCATAGTACATTACTGACTTAGATTGTGATAGTATCTTGCATGAAAATAAAACTTGCTAATTCAGTTGTGTACACCGTAAAACAAACAAGAAAGCAGCTAGAACAAGTTTTTTGTAACCATATTAGTAAGAATGATTGCCTCATATTCCAAACCTTGTTCTTCACTTTCAGTACCCATTAGCTCCCCTGCAAGTAGAAAAAGGAAAGGGTCTGTGTAGTTTAAAAACAATAAAGCTGAGACTATAATCTACCCTTGAGGAGCACAAGGCAAAAATACATGCATCCATACAAACAGGGAACTACAGCAGAATGGCATTTTAAGGCACCTATGGTAACAAGGAAGAAGGTGAGACCACTTGTCATTGGCCAACATTGCACCCTAAAAGGTGACACCTGGATTTCATGAATCTCTTCTTGGACCTCACCTCTCTTCCATAGTGTACTGCTCTAGGGTAAGAGCTGGTAGAGTTTAAGAGCCTAATTCCATTGTAGTTAGTGACAGTTTTGAAATTGGTTCAGTGGGAGAAGAATCAGGATGAATATTACTAAAAACATTATTATTTGAAATTAAATAAAAAATTTAAAAAGATTAACTTAGAAGTGAAGCATTTTATCAAGGACACCTAAATAGTAGAATGATGTACAACCCAATGCTACAGTTGCATAAAAAGTAGATTTGAACAAACTAAATACAAGAACTAAAGGGCTAGCCATGTCAGTCTAGTTCAGCAAAACAAATATGGAGTCTTATGGCACTTTTAAAGACTAACAAATTTATTTATTGCATGATGTTTTGTGGGAGAAAAGAAGTGGGATCTTCTCCCACAAAAGCAAATTTGTTAGTCATTAAAAGTGTCACAAAACTCCTAATTTGTTTTAATACAAGAAGTTATCATTGATAATAAATCTGCATGGGGCTAGGCACAGAATACATGAGTCAAAAGGTCATTTCCAGCCCTAGACTGTGGGGCTCAATAAAAAGCCTGATCAGTCTTTGCCTCACTCCTGAGAAGCTGCTAAAAATGTCTGTTATGATGTTGAGACCAGGTGCACAGGGGGAATCTCTTCTTTGGACCAACTTCTATCGGTGGAAGGGACAAGCTTTACACAAAGGTCTTCTTCAGGTCTGGGGAAGGCAATCAGAGATTCTGATACCAAACTCCTTTGACTTATGCCACTGCGCATCTATGAAATATTTCAATATTACACTGGAGTCAGGGAAAGGCTTTGTTTCTCAGCAGCCACACCACTACCCTGAAACAAAGGAAAGTGTGATTTTTTTTAAGGCAGAAACCAATGAGGTGATATTGTATGGCTTTCATGACAAAATTCTTTAAAATACCAAATAATCTATATCTAAAAAAATTAATGTGATTCCTCTGTTTTAAGAGATAAATCATGTCAGAAACTGCAATTAAAAATCAGATGGATTGTTAGCATTTATTTAATTCCAATTTCAGATAAATCTGGAAGAAAGACAACATTTCTTCTCCTTCACTTAAGCTCCCAGACAAGCTCTCTGGTTTCTCCAAGTGAGACCTTCAGCAAGGAGGTAAGTTTGGACATTGATATTTTGAATACAAAAAATAGTGGCTAGTGAGATCCTGATCCAAGACCCTTTTTTTTTTCAAATACATACATACATCACTCTCTCTCTCTCTCTTTCTTTCCCTCTCTCAGAGAAGCAAGAAGGGGACAATCTTTCCCTTCCACCTCTTAAGGTCCCTTTTAAACCAAATAATGTAAAATTACCTATCCCCAGGGGAAAAATACATGGAACAGCATTTTCTATCTAACATTTACTCTTCTTAATGCAGTCAAGAAGGAAAAAATTGACAACCAACTAGGATTTTTCATTTATATATATTTCTAAAAAAGGTACACCTATTACCAGATGGTTTATGGTAATAGGAAACCCTGGTTAATGCAGTAGAACTAAATGTTGATATTTGTGGAATTCACTACCCCAAGCCAAGACAATGTGCATACCACATCTCAAGTTTAAAGAAATATCATTCTTTCCACTGTCATTGGATGAAATCCCTTTCATATATTTAGAACAGAAAGATGCACATGCATGTGGTTGTTCATATCCATACCCAGGCTTTTGTAAATGACCTCACCACTCTCCATCAAACTGCAGCAGCCAACTGGGACACAGGATGCTGCAGAAGCATGGGTGTGAAGACATAGTGTTATTTATTCAAACTCACAGCCAGAAGCCACACAGGATGGAGTAGGGTTTGTCCCAGGTAGAAGCTATATAGCAAAAGGAGGAAGAGGAAGACTTTCCCTCACTCAGATAAGGTTCTGTATTCAGTGTTATATGTGATTCTTTACATTGTCATGTGACAATGGGAAAAAGGGAAATTGTGTATATGTTTGTACACCTGAGCAAAACTATACACTTACAAAAGGTAGCTGGGATTTCTGCAGTGTCTACACGGAACTTCAGATATAATTCTGAAGCATCCAAATATACTTGGCTTCATGGAAGTTCTGCTGTGTTGTGAGGATAAGCTCACATGCTTGGATTTGAACCTGCTAGAGCTAGGTGTCACTGCCGTACTAATTTCCTTTCTCCCTGCTCAAGTTTCCTTCCTTCCACTGCATTTTCTCCCATGTTTTTTTGTTTCATTTTATTTTGTTCTCTCTGAAAATAAGTTAGTTAAAAAGCTAGCAACAGGAATTGTAGCATACCGATAGGTAAAGATTTTGACAAATGGAGTATGGTAAACTAGAACATGATGTGTGGCAAATGCATTTAAAAGAGGAGAATGAAGCAAAGATAGGTCTAAAGAAGAGCTGAAAGTCTGAGAAAGTTTGTGAATTTGGATCGTCCCACTAGTTTAGGTGTTGAACGTGTTAAAATGTTATAGATTCATATACCCACAAGATGTTAAATACCTTTCTCACCTCATTGGCAGTTAATGTAACTATTCAAATACAGAAATGTTCAAAGTATGACAGGAATGATGAAAAACTAAATGAGAAGCTTAAATTGGAAGTAGAATCAAAATTTGAAAGAAATTGGAAGGTTAATTAGCCAAGAAAACCTATGCATATTACAAAGTTTTAGTATCAAACGCTGCAGTGAATCTATGCCTGTATACAACATGCACATAAAAATATAAGTGCTGGTCACTGTTAAGGCTGACAAACTTCATAGCTCTCCACTCATCCCCCCACCCTTCTCCCGATTTAGGCAAATTAAACTAATGAAGCATATATACTTTTTTTTAAGTCAGTCTAATTTAGTAACCGAAAGTATAATATGAACTCAAAAACGAGGCCCTGAGAATCCTTATACAAAGTGGCTTAAAAATACAGCCTGGATTTCAGGTGGTGAAAAAACAAACACGGATGTTAGTTTACTAGAACCTATAAAACAGGCAGTGAGTTTTTGTATTCAAACAAGAAGATTGCAGTGCATCCGTTTCCTTACATCTACCAGTAAGAATGAAATACCTTAGAGAAACTAGAAGAATAGTTATCTCTCTCAGAACCATCTTTAATTTGTATTCAGTCTACTTACATTATGAAACAACTGACTTGCAAAAGAACATCCTTGCAGGGATTTTATAGATGATTGTCTCAAGATCAAAATAAAACTGTGCTGAGAGGAGCAATCAGCATATTAATGGATAAAGGATGCCCCTCTGTGGGAGAGTTGCACCAGTAAGCTATGCATCAATTGATGGCTTAAATGGTGGTATAAGCTGCCTTGGCCAGAAATGCAAAGATGACAGAAATCTGTGAAAGCATTTTCTCTTCATGGTTTACATGGTTTAGCCAAGATGTCAGGTGCTGGAAATCCAATGGGTAAGAACGGAAGTGAAAGTGAACATAGAAATATACAGGATTTCAGACAAAGCAGCAAGTCATGCATTGACATGAGCCCTGTACAACCTCACTGATTTATCAAAACAGTGACACCCAGATTTAATCTTTTGTTTTCTGCCCTATCTTGTATCAGCGAAACTATGAAGATCATGAGGTCTGTGGCTTGTTTTGAGAGTGCACACTTTTCTGACACGGTGAGAGAGGATGGAGCCATGCACGTAAGTGAACTTTGAGTCATTTTCCTTTTCAGTGAATGATGACAGAATGACAATATTGCACAGCATTTGAGAGACCCTTGCATGAGGCAAAGTCAAGGGTAGTGTCTAGTGTGAGGTGGGCAAACTTTTTGGCCTGAGGGCCACATCTACCTCTAGGTAGGTGAGAGAGGGGTCACACTAGGAGGAAGGAGCAGCTGATAAGCTCTGGCCAGGATGCCACCACTGCATGCAGTGGGAGAGGGGAGCAGCTCTGCACTCTGGCCAGAGTGCCACTGGTGGGCCCACATGGTGGAAGAGGTGCAGCTGCCACAGGGCTTCACCCAGGGCACAGCTGCTGCATGGGGTTGGAGGGAGGAGTAGGGCTGAGAATAGGGATCAGCCATTGCACTCTGAGCCAGGCACCATTGGGCCCATGTGACAGGAGAGGAATGGGCCCAGGGGAGCAGCTGCTATCCTCTGGCCAGTTTGCTGACCTCTGGTCTAGGGAAACAAGGCTGCACCACTACAATGTGGGGGGAGGGGACTAATCTGGCATTTTGGAAAAAGAGCAACAGCACTATCAGCAAAGAGGGGTGGAAGACACCCACTGTGCAGACGGCAAAACTACTAACATTCCAGACAGGAATGACAAAAGGGAGAAAGGTGGAAGATGAGGAACTGCCTCAAAGACTACCATCTGTGTTGACTTTTGCAATGAATGTTGATTATTTTCTCTCCTAGGATAGGCATTCAGATTCTGGCACCTCATTCTCATGATAAATATTTCAACTAGAACAGGAAGAAACAACCCGAAGTATTTAACAGCATCCAGTAGACAGTAAAATATTTTATTTTACTTATTGCAATTTTAAGATTGTAATGTTGCAGCCTTCCTTGGATAACTTATTACTAGTCAAAACCAATTTGACTACCACTCACCATTTTTTTTTATTATAACAATAATTTTTTGGAGCACATTTTTCAAAAATACCTTCTAGTTTTCTTCCACTTGGCACACAACAGCAAGTTGCTTACAAGGAACCTCATGACTCTGGGCCAGCTCTTGAAGTATATAATCAGTTGCAAATGTTTTGGGGTGGATGACTGACGAATGTAGTAACTTTATCACTTCTCCCATATTTTACCATTAGCCAATCTTAGAAATTTCAAGGACAGCAGCTCTCTTTTTTTTAGCAAAACTTTTGAGAATGATTAAAACAGCTGCTAGGCTCATTTATTTGTCTGTTCCTAATAATAATAAATACAGTAGCAATACTGCAATAATGAACTTTTATTTGACCTAAAGCAGCACAATCCAGAGCACTGCAGTTGTGTCTAGGCTTCTTGACAATAAACACAAATACATAGGTTTTTTTATCTTTTGTAAAAACACTTTACTTTAGCCTCTGTAAATTGAGTAGCAACTCCATCTCCCCACCCCATTGCTATACATTATATGTTTCAGCAAATATTAGACTACTTGGCACATAAAACATTCTCCTATGCAGTCACTAAACTTTTTCTCTAATCTATTGGGAGGGTAGCTGGTTGCTTCATTTAAATCCCACCTTCTGGTGTTTCCCACCATGTTTATCCTTTACAGTGATGCAGTTTTGTCCACTCAGTTGATCTCTCATGATTTATATGGATAATGAGACTATCTAGAAAGGATTTGAAGTGTTTGGAAGGGCACTACAGCCTTGTATGTCGGTGCACAAGGCAACCTCTAACAGATGGAGCAGTTATTCCATAAATTATCTGCTTTATGGTTTCTTGTACTTTTTTGGGCTGCACCTGGTGTGGCCACAGTTTGAGAGAGAAGACCAGCTAGACTTCATCTCTGATCCTCTATAGCAATTCAATGATTAAATTCTGAACGAACAGCACCAGATAAATTTTTCTGTGAACAGCTTTAGAAGGTTTCTCATTTTTACTGTAAATGAGGATGAACTGTGGACCATGCTGAAATATAAGGTTGTGTCAATGGCCAGCCTACGATGTTTGAGAGCTTCCATGGAGGGAGGGGGGGAGGAATCCAGAACACTTGCATGAGTTTATTAAGGAGGCAGCCCTCCATTTGTTGAAAGATGCTCACCTTATTTGGAAACCAACCTTTTCTCACCTATTTACATTTTTTTTCAACACCAAATAAAACTCTCATCTTACAGTTAAAAAAAATCTAGAAGTGGGGGAAAAGGTGTTTTAAAAAGTTAAAAGATGGTTGCATTTAATAGGTCAGCTTATTTTCAAAATGATGTAATCAGGAAGCCTTAAGCATGCACTCTTTGCTTCTACTCTGTTTCAGCTTGTCCCCAAAGAATCTCAGGACACATCTACACATACTGCAAGCAATTCACTGCCATCAAATCAAGCTTCCTGATTGACTGAGTGGTTCTGTGAAGACCTGATCCCTGAAGACCACTCCCTCATGTGGAGTAGCACTGAGTAGACGGGAGGCCATTTCCTGTCAGCTGGGTATGTCTACACTGGAGATTTAAGTTGACTCAAGCAACTCCATGGCCACTTTTGGAGTTTATTAAGTTGACTTAAGCACTTGCTTAAGTCGACTTAATAACTCCTCCCCTTAAAGTTGACTTTAGGAATTAAGTCAACTTTATTAAGTTGACTTAATGCAATGTGCCCACTTAAGTTGACTTAATTAAATTGACTTAAGCCAGGGTAGCCACTTAAGTTGACTTAATAAAAATTGACTTAAGCCAAGGGACCCACTTAAAGTCAACTTTATTAAGTTGACTTTAAGTGGGTCCCCTGACTTAAGTCAACTTACAAAAATGGGGACTCTCTAAGTCAACTTAATAAAGTTGACTTTAAGTTGACCTTGTTAAGTTGACATAACTGAGCCCTTTAGTGTAGACATAGCCAAACCAATACACTGAAGACACCATGGTAAGTAGGTGGCTGAATGTTGAAGGAAGATATGCAAGTTATTTTAAGTAACTTCCATATCTCCCTTCAACTGCTGCTGAAAACTGTTGAAGTATAGATGAGGGCTAGGTCTAACCATTTGATGGGTATTTAAAACTCTAAAAAACCCCCCCAAAATATAAAACTTTCCAGGAACAGCAAACACAACGCACCCTTCATGCTTCTAAACATGTTAACTGAAGTACATATACTATTAGCTTTGCACTGACACACATTGATAAGGCACTGGCCGGGGAGTCTGGAGACCTGGTTTCTGTATTTGACTCTGTCATTCACCTGCTGTGTAACCCTTGGAAAGTCAGTCAGTTTATGGTTCTGTGCCTCTGCTTCCTTTCCCACCCTTTGTCTATTGTCTCCATTTAAGACAGGGGTCTCAAACATGCAGCCCACAGGCTGCATGTGGCCCCTAAAGCTGTTTCCTGTGGCATGCAACAACACTATTGCTACCAATATTTGCAATATTGTTGTATGAAAAGGTTTCAGTGGTGCAGCCCTCAGGCTAATGTACTAGTCCTCATGCAGCCCTTGTGGTGATTTGAGTCTGAGACCCCTAATTGAGAAGGTAAACTCTCTGAGTCAAGAACTCTCTCTCGCTATGTACTTACACAGTACTAAGCACAACAGGGCTTTTTTTTTTCAGTTGGGAACTCCAGCTACAACCATATTATAAAATAAAGAAAGCAAAAGAAAGCATCTTTCCAACTGTAGATCTGTGTGAATCTCACAGATTTTCTTACTAATATTTGCGTATATACAAAAAGCACTTAAATTCAGTTGTGCTTCTGCTTCTTCTGTGCAGCTTTCATGAACATTTATTAAAGAATGAATTTTAACTCTCTTGGGATGGATCCTCAGCTAGCGTAAGCTGTCCTAGTTAAACTGACTGCTTTGGTGCCAGGGTATTTCACCCCAGCTGAACCCACTGCCCCTTTATTTTCTAACAATTACTGTGTACATGCTGTGTTCAATATGGGATGAGTGAAAGTGCTCGTACAGCAGGGCACCCTTTGTCAGTGCCATAGCACAGACGCAATTAAATCAGCCAGGCAAGAAAAGGGACCATATCCTTGCAGAGTTTAACTTTATGTCTGCACATTGACACACTGAGCCAAGAAGTCTTATGGTGATGATTTTTTAAATATAAAATAGGCAAACAAGGTCTTTGTTCCATAGAAGATATTAAAAAACAAAACCCCACAGCACTACTACTTTAATTCTGTTTACTGCTACTTCTCGAAAACAGATACTTCATGCCAAACAAGCAAAAAGCCTCAGAGACTTCCAGACCCTCTCCCAATTTTAAGGGAGCTGTGCTTTCCGTGTCAAGTGACAGACACAATGTCATGAACTTATATGACAAGTTGCAGTCATCCAATAAAGCTCAGAGTCTTAATACTGAAAACATGAAGTGAAGTCTTCAAGAGATAATCCTGGAGCAAAAAAAGTGAAGTGTTTGTTGCATACGAATAATTGTGAAGTCATTGTTATTTGCTAACAAGTATTCTGGAAGTAAACAAGAAGCTAAATGCATTGAGCAAGTTCTCCCACCAACAACAGTTTGCTCAGTTCTAATTCAAGCACTCAAGGTGGGTATAACACTGCATAAGCCTATAGTATATTCAGTTACATCTGAATTCTGTCATCACAGTGCCTTGCAATACAGAGGAAATGAAAAAGTTACAGCAGACATAGCCAATAACAGGTGCGAGTCCTGGGAGCAGGAGAGAAACCCACAGACCCGCAGTTAGTAACATGGGTAGGGAATGACTTGCTGGGACACAGCTGCTGTTGTCCATACCAGGGCCCTTTTCCTTGTTCACCTTACAAAAGGGGCCAACAAAATAAAAAACCAAAACCAAAACCAGCAAAAAACCTAAAACCCAAAAACAACCTCCCCCCACAAAGGTACCTGTTGATTAGCATGTATATGCTACACTTTCCCATGCTCACTGGCTGGGTTTTAGGTGGTTGTGGTCTGGGAGAAATTGGCTTTGGGGAATATGATTGAAACAAACTGTTCTTTGGTGGGTTATGCTGCTTGTCTGTTGCCAGTTTTAGGGGAGCCAGGCATTGCTACATGAGGGGTCTGGTCACAAACATTTGGTGAATTTTTAGCTTGTGTAATCTCATCTCCATTACTTCAGACATTACTGATGTTAAGAGTATCAGAGTGTGAAAGAAGGCTATTCCGTCTTCTGCTTAACGCTTCCTCCTCCAATATCTCTCTAGGGCCCCCCCATCCCTTTCACTCACACATATGCCATAAGCTCAGGGGCTTCCCCAGTGACTTTCCTTTCTTGTGTTCCTGTGTAGTTCACGACCTCCAAAGGAGAAACTATATTCAGTACCCATTCCCTTGCACAGAAAGGATGCTTAGAAATAGACGTAAATGCAATGCTCTCAAGTGAAAACATTAAAACCAGAACCATACATTCTTATCAAACCCAGAACAGTTTTCGGCTTTCTTTTAATCATAATCCAAAACTAACATTTTAAAAACATTTATTTTTGAAAAGCGAAGTTTCCTTTATGAAAACTTAACTTTTACCAACTCTGCTTTGTAGCTTCTGAGGGCTATTGGCACCTACATGAGCTCTCTGATCAGTTTATTGTGCATTCACCAATGACTTTAGGAAATGTACATGGGGGAATTTTTTCCAGTGGCACAAAGAAAAATTAAGTAACTCCCATTCAATTTCAGTGGTAACTGGCTTCCTAATCCTCCTGTGTGACTTTAAAAATGCAAACCATGGAACAAAGTCAGTCACAGGTGTGTGTTATGCACCCTTGCTTCACTTGGACCATTGATAAAAATGTGCTAAATTCATCCAAGATATTGCACAGGTGCTAATACCTAATTCATACTTCACATCTTGTCCAAATCAAAGCCGTTTCCCGCCAACACATGCTTCGGCTTTTTTCATTAAGGGTTAGCCCTTAGTAAACCTTTCATGATCACATCCAAGTTTCTCCAGGAGCGCTTCCTAGGATTTGGATTTTTCATTTTAATTTTGCACAAAACTACTACTAACTTATAAAATTTAGGTTCAGGATCTATTTAGGCCCTGATCACTTTAAGCATGTGAATTGTCCTACTGGATTCAATCAAGCTACTCACAGACCTCAAGCTAAACATGCATAGTGTTTGCAGAATTGGGCCTCAGCCTAAGTCAATCCTAAACATTATGCGTCTCTGATATTAAAAGGAAACTCAAGTCTCTGGGGAAAGAAATATTATATAATCTCCAGTACATTGTTATATTAAAAAAAACCC
>ML682069.1:13705100-13731581 GCA_007922195.1 Podocnemis expansa | reverse complement strand
GGTTTCTGGGGAGGGCACTCCAAGCACCAGGTTTGTGGGGAGATGAAGTGCAGTGAAACTGATGAAACGGAGTGGGAGAGCATAAACTGTGCATGTTACTGTGGCTCATTACTGAAATGGATTTTCAAAGCCTCTCAAAGATACAGATCTCCTTGAGAGGCCCTTCTTAGTGCCCTGGAATCTGGCTGCTAAAAATTAGCTGCCAATCTGCCTCCATGCCCCACCCCTGTGAAAACTTCTCTCCTTTTGCTTCTCAGATATTAGAGCACACGATGCAATAAGAACAATGGGGATACTGCTTTCATTCAGATCTAATTTACTAGGCAAACTCTGCTAGTGGCTCTTTAAATATCCAAAGGGACATTCCATCATCATTCTTCACTTGCTTAACCTATTATTGAACTACTCCTTACTGTTTTCCAGGGGACTGGTATACAGCTTCATGACCCAAGGTGAATGCTGGGTCTCACAGCATCACTACTGGCATTTCAGCATCAATGGTTATTTCGTGATCTGGAAAGAAAGTTCCTGAACAGACCTTTGTTCCTAATAATATATGCATCATGCACTATCTTGACCATCCCATGTTGATATTGATGAAACCTCCCCTGAATCCATCAGTGCTTGCAACACTATTGAAGAATATCCCTTTTCTGTTTTTGTACTCTTTGGTAAGGTCCTCTGGTGCCAAGATAGTAATATGAGTACCATTTCTTACCCCATCACAGTTAGGGAACCTATTTATGACAAAACCGTCCACTATGTCCTGCACATTGCCCGGGCTCACTACCCTCCTTATCAGAAGTTGATTAATGGTGCTGCATATCCTGTTGGATCACAACAGCTCCCATGGTGGAATTACCAACTCTAAACTGATTCCCCACTGACCAGTAGCAACCTGGCATTGCATGCTTCCACACAAAGATCGCCACTGAATTCTGTATCAGAGCTGCCCTCGTTTTAGTGTTGCTGCACTTCAGAGCTGGGGAAAACTCTCCACAAAGTTCCTGGAAAGTGGCCTTCCACATTCTAAAGTTCTGCTGTCTCTGCTCGTCACCCCATAGCTGCATAATGATGTGATCCCCGCAATCAGTGGGTGTTTCCTGGCACCAAAAATGGTATTCCACCATGTTCAGCTGCTGCACAACACTAATGCAAGTGGGAATTGTTTCATTCTATGGCTTGCAGAAGGGGTGTTTGATGGATATCATAATGTTCTGCACAGCAGGCCCTGTCCTGGATCTGGAAATATTGCAGGGGAAGGTGTGAGGTGTTTGTGATGCTCATGACAAGAATGCACAGCAGGGTGAGGTCCTTGCTTCTTGGGTTATGGCGTATGCACAGCTGAGCCAGGCTTTTGAAAAAGGTGTGATAAGGTATGGTTTGTTCAGTGTTGAAAATTGGGGATGGAGGAAAGGAGGAAGGGGAGAAAACTGCATCATGGGAGATTGAAGCCCTCATCCCATTCCCCCTGTGACAAGGTTTTGGTCCCAGGAGGCATTGCAAGGACTTTGACCATTCTACAGCCCCTCTGATTGTGTAGCAGATTTCCTGCTTCCAGTGTACTTGAGAGACAAATCTAAACAGCAAAATGTTTTTGATAGGCAGACCAAAAAGAATTTGAAGAGCACCTTTTACATGAACTTGTTAGTGTTCATGCTCCTTTCTATTATCTTTTATAGGATTTTACTTCCAGTTTTTAAGATCCCTTTTTGTCTCTAGCCACATCTCTTATTTTGCCTGTTAGTAATCGTGGCATTTTTGGTTCCCTTAATTTTTTTGGGGGGAGGGGTATTATTTGAGGTATACATTTAGTTTGAACAACTATTCCAGTGTTTTTAATTAGTTTCCATTCTGCTTGCAGGCATTTCACCCTTGTGACTATTCCTTTTAATTTCCATTTAAATAGCCGCCTCATCTTTGTGAAGTTCCCCTTTTTCAGGTTAAATGATACTATAGGTTTCCTCAGTATTCTCTCCTCTACTGGGACATTACATTTAATTACACTATGATTGTTATTACTGAGAGCAATTTAGTTATATTCATCTCTTGGACCAGTTCCTGTGGTCCACTTAGAAGCAAGCCAAAAATTGCCTCCTCCCTTGTGGGTTCCAGAACTATCTGCTCCATGTAGAAGTTGCTTGCGGGGAGGGTGTCTATAAATTCTCTTTGCATTCCATCCTGAGGGGACATATATTCAGTCAATATGGGGATTGCTAAAATCCCTCATTATTATGGAATTTTCTGTTTTTGTATGTTGCCAAGTTCCAAAGGGGTAGCCATGTTAGTCTAAAATTCAACAAAACAAACAATGAATCACAGGACTCTTTGTTTGCTGTGTTCTTGTAGATGCTCTACTCTCCCAAAGCATTTCATAATCTTCATTCTGGTCAATAGTATATCCCTACTGCTGTACTCTTTGCTGAAGCATGGAATGTCTATCCATAGAGATTATATTGCACAGTTTGATTGTTTGGAGATTTTTACAATACAAAACTCTGCTTTCTTTCATACATCTTTCCTCTCCCCCATCAGTGTGACCTACTGTCATTCCTCTATACTTTGTACTCTAGCATTACCATGTCCCATTGATTACCATTTTCCCGCCAAATTTCTGTGAGGCTCATTATATCAATATCCTCATTCAATACCAGACACTCAAGTTTACCTGTTAGCATTTAGACTTCTAGCATTTGTATCGAAACACCTGTAAAATTTGTCTGCCTTCATGTGATGTAACTGAATGAGGCTTTGTTTGTTTCTCTTAAGGTCTTATCTCTATTTTAATCAGTTTTGACTCTCCTCTTCACTAGGATACAGAGCATCCATTTTAATGAATCCTCCTCTCTCATGTCTCTGTCTGAAGTATGCGCTCCTTTGCACCTGTCAGCTTTCCCCAAGTCCTTAGTTTAAGACTTCCTCAATGACCTTCTTAATTTTACACACCAACAATCTGGAGCTCATCCTTCTTGTATAACCTTCTTATTTCCCAAGTTCTTCTCCTCCATTCCTAATAAACCTAAAACACTTCTGCCAATGCTATGGTCTTACCCACACAGTGAGACCCTCTCATTCTACCTGTACCTGGCCCTGCACAGTGAACTGGAAACATTTCAGAGAATGCTACCACTGAGATCTTGGGCTATAATCTCCTAAACTCTTAAATATGGCTTCGGGGACATCTCTCCTACCATTCCCCAGGGTGTCGCTGGCTCTGGGCTTATGGGGCTCGAGCCCTGAGTCCCAGTGCCCAAGCCCCAGGTCTTTTCCTGGGCCAGTGGTGCTCCTGCCTTTCCATAGATCACAGATACCTACATGGACAAAAGAAGCAAGGAGTCATGTGGCACTTAAAGACTAACAAATTTATTTATCGCATGAGGTTTTGTGGAAGAAAATCCCACTTCATAGAATCTGTTAGTCTTTAAGTGCCACAGGTCTCCTTGCTTCTTTTGCTGAACTAGATTAACACGGCTACCCCTTTGCTACACGGACAAGGATCACCAGATCCTCTTCAGTACTTCATGTAAATCTGTCTAGATGTCTCAAGCGGTCTGCCATCTTCACAGCCAACAGGCACTTGACCATGTCATTCTCCCAGTTTTTACAAACCCAACTATTTATATGCATACATCTACAGTTCGGGGCAAGGTTCTGTTTGCTTTTCTTGAGGAAAAGGTGCAAGGGCCCAAGCAGCAGTTTACATCTCAGAAAAGTACAAAAGGGAGCCATACTTGTGTAGAGTACACACTGATTGAAGGTTCTTGTACAGCTTGAAATACCTAAAAGAATAATCTGGATAAGAGAACAAGCTGAAGCTGGAGCAGACACAGATGGAGAAGAAAGGAGAGAGAGGAATGTTAAGTCAAAGAAGAAGAGACACTGTTGGAAGAACAAGCACAGAGGTCTTGATACCCGCCTTCAGTATTCTGCCCTTGACATCACAGACAAGTAAATAAAGCTAAAAAAACCAAACAAAACAGTATCAAGTTCAATAAAAACAACTCCATAAAGAGGTCTTTTCCAGAGGTTTCAGTACTATAAAACTTTTAGAAATATTTTTAGACCAGCAGACATTTTAAACACCACATTCAGAAACTACTCTACATCTAAATTATTTGTAAAAACTTAAGAAGTAACTGGGAAGGAAAAATATTTGAAATCTGGTTTGCTTGTTGCTCTAGCAGAGGTACTTGGTACAGGGTAAAGAGATGCGAGATGGGGACCAACACCTGCTCTTGGTTCTTTCTCCAGACAAATGTAAGTTGCCATGTAGGTTGCACAACTGACCTGCACCAGGCCTTGAAAAGGGGCTCCTTGGTTTAAGATTTAGATTGGGCTGCCTGGCTGTCAGTGTGAAAACATCAAGGCAGAAAAAGAAGCCAGCAGAGGGAAGGAGGAATTTAGGAATAATGTAAACAATAGCTTTGCCAAATGAAGCCTGACAGCTTTGGGCTTCCCCATTGCCACACCCCTCCTCCCTTTCACTCACAATTTGTTGAAAGGTTAAAAAAAAGTTTTAATTATTGCCTAAAAACTTGAGAAGCCTTTACACTCAACTGCTTTGCTTCTCTATAGAATGCAATAACATTTGATAGCAGCATCAGCTCATGTCAAGGGATGTTCTAGATACCAATGGACAGAACCCTTTTAACCTGGGAGACAGTAAGAAAAAATCTAAGCAGGGCAAAATGGAAGACAGACACAAACTCCTTGTCAGTTCTTTAGCACAGTCACAGCTCATTGATGGCACTCAGCATAAAACTTTCTCAGCTCTGCTCATCCTTCTAACAGAATTAATATATTGGCTCCCTGACTAACTTATCCCCCAGACAATAAGAGAAAGAGAGTTGCAGGGAGGCAGGGAGCCCCTGAAAAAATGGGGGACGTGACAGTGGCACACAGTGTGCTTGTTGGGGAAAAAATGGAAGGATGCAAGATCCTGTGATAAGTACAGAGAACACAGCCAACAAGCTGCAACATGCTTGACCCCTTAATTGCAGGTTAATTAGTTCATGGAAAGCCGCCTGATTATTTTGTCTGCAACCTGAGCTCAGGCAAAGCCCAACACATAATGACAAAGTTATCACCACCCTTTGACTAGCTATAGAAGCATTTTGTCTGTCATAACTTTTCTTTTAAATCATAAGACGTTATTTGTCACAGTCTTTCAGCACCCATTCCTGGTCCTAGTGAAGTAATAACAAAATGCCCTTTAAATTTAATGAGATTTGGACAATGTTTCTTGACTCGTGATCTGTGGAGCATTGGTGCTCCATGGACACAATGAAGGTGTTCCATGACCAACCCTGACCCGCCACTGGAGAGGGACACTGTTGGAGAAGGAACAATGTAGCGAGTTGACTCATGTCTGAGACTTAAAATGCCTCAGCTGCAGCAAAGCTTCCAGGTGCTTGTTGGCATCTGCCACAGCCTTGCTCCTTTACTGCAGCTGGGGCATTATAAATTTCCTGCCATTGTTAGTGTCACTATCAAAAATTGCTTGGACATAGCTTTTATGGTAAGACTTTCTTTGACAAACCTGAAGAATAGATGAACTTTGATCATAAAGACCCAAAGTCCCCATTAAAACTTAAGCAATATTATTTTCAGTTTTCAGTTGTATCCATAATTACGTATCTATTTTTTAGAAATAAATGCAGGCTATATTTGTAAAATTGTATTTAATTTGGTTTCCTGGACTGTTTTTGCAGGCACACAAATGTTATGACCATTAAAGCAAGTATATATTGACTTTTTTTAGAACATTTTCATCAGGTGTTCTTTGTAAAGTAATTAATACCTTTAGGCGTTCCCTGGTCCACTAAAGGTTGAGAAACACTGGAATAGGATTATGTCCCAAGTCTAATATAGATTCAAGAATGAGTTAGTCAGTGAATTCAAATATTTTCCATTGGTGAGTAATAGATAGGGAATGTGAAATGTCATTACATGGCTACTTGATGTTTCTGCATGAACAGTGCAAAACCTATATAGAAATTTTAAAGAAACATTATCTGATATCTCTCCAGTAATCTATAATGCCCGAATAACTGGATATTTTTAATTACCTTCCCACCATGCATGAAAATCCTCAACAAATCAATTTAAAATGATCTCATTTGCAGTGGATCCAAAGCTAAGTGTGTTCAGGGTTTTTTTGTGTGTGTGTGTGTTGGGTTTTTTTTGGTTTGTTTTTAAATAGCCATCATTCATTCCAGGTAACACAGCAAAATAAGAGCTTATCCATCTCTGAGGAACTGCCCATAAATCAAAAACCATGGTAAGAAATTGGCAATATTTCCATTATTCCATAAGTAATATTTTAAAGCTGATATGGTGATCTACACCTAAGACATGATCACATCTGTGATGCCAAACAATCTTTATGCAATCGTCACAGATCACTCATTAACCATTTCATAAGATTTCCTCCAATGTTTTTACAAGAAAATTGAAAGAAAGACTGGCAGTATTAAAAATATATCACCAATGGGACAAGACTGGCATTGCAGCTATTTATCTTAATTAGTTCCAGTCCTTCACAATACCCATGAGGACTCCGGAACACAAGTCGTAACTTAGCCCCTCTCCTAGTTCTGAGGGACAAGCTACTACCATCCAAATAAACAGACACTTCACTAAATACTGAACCAAAAGCTAACTTTGGTTGGGTGTGTGTGTGAGGAGAAGTCTATCTTCTATAAGAACAAATTTTAGTTGATTATTTTCTATGATAAAATGCCAGCACAATACAAGTATAGCTGTCAAGCTTCCTGCATATTTATTTACAGAGAATATATTTCAAGAATCTTTTAAACCATGACAAGGAACTAAAGCCTACAACCAATTAATATTCACCCAAGACCAAAGACCTTTTCCATAGGTATTTTGGATATGTCCAGCTACTTCAGGAAGCCAGACCTGGATGGACCATTTACAAGCCGTAATGGTTTAGTCTCCTCACATTGATCCATTCCCTCCTCACCCCCTTTCATCCTTCTGTGACAAGAAGCACTTATAAATTCTAAATAAAATTTCCTTATCTTGCAAGATTTTGGTGGCTATCAAATAACAAAGTCTCATTATATTCATGCTCTCATTATGAGTTCTCCTCCTTGTAGAAAGATCATGTAAGAGGAGAAAAGAACAGGGTAAGGGAAAACGGACGAAAGTAGGGAGACTAAACATTTAAGGCTTGTAATCCAGGCTTATAATGGATCATAAAATGAGTACGAGCCAGTGTGATGCTGCTGTGACAAAAGCAATGTCATATGGGGTGCTGCGAGCAAGGCATTGGAAGCAACTGTCCTGCTCTACTCAGCACTAGTGAGGCCTCACCTGGGAGTACTGTGTCCCATTGTGGGTGCAACACTTTAAGAAAGATGGACAAATCAGAGAGAGCTCAGAGTTGAGCAACAAAAGTGGGAAGAGCATTAGAAACCAAGACTTTTGAGGAAAGGTTGAAAGCAGTGGGCATGTTTAGTCTAGAGAAGTGAAGGCTGAGGGGGTACACACTAACCATCTTCTAGCATGTAAAAGGTTGTTATAAAGAGGGTGGTGATTAAGTATTCTCCAAGGCCACTAAGGGTAGGACAATAAGAAATTGACTTAGCTTGCAGCAAAAGAGATGGCATCTAGATATTAGGAAACTCTTCTAACTTTAAGGCAAGTTAAACACTGGAATAGGTTTCTTAGACTGATGGGGGAAATCCTCATCATTGGAGGTTTTTAAAAAACAGGCTAGAAAACCCCTTATGAAAGATAGTTTAGATCAGTGTTTTTCAACCTTTAAGTGGATCAGGAAACACCTAAGGTATTAAAGGTATTACATGGAACACCTGATGAAAAAAAAGCCAATATATAGAGGCTGTAATGGTCATATCATCTGTTTAATACACATTCCTGTGAAAACTATTCAGGAAACCAAATTAAATACAATTTTGCAAATATAATATGCATCTATTTCTAAAAAATAGATACATAATTATGGATACATCTGAAAACAAACTAACATTGCTCAAGTTTTAATGGGGATTTTGGGTCTGTATGATAGAACAAAGTTCATCTATTCTTCAGGCTCGTCAAAGAAAGTTATGTCCAAGCAATTTTGATGCTGGTGGTAACAGCAGCAGGAAATTTATAAATGCCCTAGCTGCAGCAAAACAGCAAAGTGGTAGTAGATGCCAACAAACACCTGGAAGCTTTGCTGCAGCTGCGGCATTTTAAGCCTCTCAGACATGAGTTGACTCACTACATTGCTCCTTTCCCTTCCTCCACACAGGGAGGAGTTGGGGTTGGTTGCAGAACACCTTCTCTGCATCTAGAGAGCCCCAGTTGAGAAACTGGTTTAGATTTACCTGCTCCCGCCTCAACAAAGGGGTGAGATGAGCAGGACTGACTTGATGACCTTGACAACTCTTCCAGCCCTACGTTTTTGTGTTTTGAAATAGAATGAGGGATCCTCAGTGAACCCTGCTTACAAATATGAAGTTTTTAATATCTTCTCAAGCCAAATTAGAGCCCTTAAGCTTTAATTATTACTGTAATTGTTCTGTTTATACATAAAAGCAAACAAAAAGCAATGATATTATAAATTAAAATACACAGAAGTGTCCATGAAATTCATGATACCCCCTCCCCCAGACTATCTTTATTGATCTCTATGAATAGAAGTGGCTCAAATGCCCCATGATTCAAAAAGAAACAAGGAGTCCTGTGGCATTTAAAGACTAACAAATATATTTATTGCATGACCTTCTGTGGGAAAAATCCCACTTTGTCATTTTCTCCCATGAAAGCTCATGCAAAAAAATAATATGATGAAATGGGATTTTCTCCCATAGAAGCTGATGCAATATATTTGCTAGTCTTTAAGTGCCACAGGACTCCTTGTTTGTTTTACTGAACTAGACTAACACGGGTGCCTGTTTGGATCTTGGCAACATTATTTAAAAAGGTATAGTACAAAGAAAAATGTTACTTCATAGCTAGGTACCTCAATGCTGACAGAACTGGTGTCTTCCACGGTATTCCAGTGATTTTTGTTCTAGTTTCTCAAGGCACGTGTCACATAAGTGAAGGGGTATCTGCGAGCCAGCTCAAGATTCATGATTGTTCATAAATTTTAAAAGATACTGGAATAGGAAAGACTATGGTTCCCCAAAATCTCTGCATATAACAGGATACTGACAGAGTTGACAAGATAGCCCCACTCAATTCTCAGGAAGTTCTGTGCAAAAATAAGTTGGAAATCCCAGTTTATCCTTGCAAGATTTCTGTGTATATCATATTTTATGAGAGAGAATTTGAGCCAAGTCATGGTACATAACTTGATTTTGAGTATGTTCCAATCACACCACTCCGCCTCAAGGTATCTTGATTTAAAGACAATTTTTTTTAAACAAAGTCTGTTAGTCTAAGTGCAACAGGACTCCTTATTTGTTTGTTTTACTGAACTAAACTAACACTGCTACCCCCTTTGGATCTAAATTTTTGTAAAGCAATTATGTATTTAATGTTTATCATACAGCATTGTAAAAAACACGAGGACCCTGAGTGTCTGATGACATTTGCAACTGTGCCAAGATTTAGGACAACCATATAGGTTGAGAGGGACAACTATTACCAAAAAAAGTAAAATAACAAAGCCTAAGGAGCAGGGTTACACTAGATGCTTTCTACAAGCAGGAAGGCACCTGGTCACAGTGTGGAAAGCCATCTCACAGATAGTTGCTTGATGCACAAAGTTTAGAAGTGTGAATTAAAGATTGGGATTAAGATCAAAACAAAACATACTTGATTTCAGTAAGTAACACGTGGATTATTGTCTACAGTCACTTTTATCCAGGATTCACTATTGACACTGAAAATACATTGGCAGCATGGTTGTCTTGCTCTCATTTGCACAGATACATCCAATTCTTGCTTGCAGCTGGATCACTCAACAGAATCTTAAACGTGACAGAGAGCTGACTAGCAGCAATGACTGATGCAGGAGCCACTCTGCTCGTCTATTCAGCAGTAGTCTTTCTCTACGCTGCCTCACACCTTGCCCTCAGTAATCAGTTAGCATTCATGACAAATCACTTGCCTGAAAACTTCAGCCCAGGCAACTGGTTCATAGCCACCAACTTCAGGCATTATCCCACTGACTACAGTAAGAGTCCCAAGAGTGGACAGGAGAGAGTCTCCAGTTTGTTTTGTGAAAATATGATCTGCTAGCAAAAACCACCACATTTTATAGTTGTTGAATATTCCCATAAAGTAATCCTAATGAGGATTCATATTTGCTATAAAAAAATCCACTACTGGGCCTTGTGCATGGTGCTGGTTATAGACTACTACCATAAATCTTTATTATTTCTAATACTAGAATTTAGGTCAGGACTTACATGCTCTCAGCTAAACAATATTGCCTGACTGGTCAGGTGTGTTATGGGATTACTAATTCTCATGATGACATGGGCTGCTCCTGCAGGATAGCATACCAGACTTGGAATGCTGATGGCAATTCATTGTGTTTTATTTTATCCAGATTACACTCTATAAACCTGTGAAAAGGCAAAAGCGATCTTAACCATTTAAAATCTCTATCTACTACATCCCTTTTATGTTGGCCCAAGGCAACTTCTACAGAAAGCAATGGGGGTTTTTCCATTGACTGTAAGGAGTTGAATCAGACTTCAAATGACTATTAATAAACTACAGACTTTGGAAGAATGCTGTATCTTAAAGCTTGTCACAGCTTTCTGAACAACATACCATTCTCTTCAATATGGGCCACACAAACATTTTGCTGCATGTTCTTTGAAGCTGCAGTGGTTTGAGGAGAAGGGGGCTTTATAGAAAAGTCACTGTTGCAGGCATTCTGGTCAGAGCCAAGTTTTTAAAATGTTGATACTCTGCTCCTATCAGGAAGGAATTTTTTTTCTTTAAAAATGACAGATTTTTCATAAAGTCTGGCATTGGCTCCCACCACCAAGCTGCTTATGATGAAAGCTGGAACAGGCTTGGGTAGTTATGCTGTTCTACAACAGCCATTTAGGGGGAAATCCCTGAATACATCCTGTAGCTCAAATAAATGAGCTGTGAGTTCTGTGAAATAGACGTGAGACTGAAAAACAAAGTCTTCCAACTTGCAGCAGCCATGATGGAGCCATTACACAGCTGCTTCTGTAGATACTTCAACAAGAAATTAACCAAAACTGACAACTCCCCATATCCAGCCCCCCAAAAGGAATCAAAAGCCAGGCAGACTGACCCCTCCCACAGAAGAGTTTGTGACAGCAGACAGGAGTCAGCAGAAAATTAACATTCCCCTACCCTGTGGTTTTTAAGCCACACGCCATCAAAAGGGCTGGGGTACCCAGAATTGCCTAAAGAGGGCTACCTTTTCATTTACTAACCCACAGGGCCCAGTGGAAAGGGAACACCCAGAATGGAAAGCTCTGCCACTCCACTCTTTGGTGCCTATTCCCCTGATCCTTCACTCTCACCCAATAGCACAGTTCTGCCACTAACCATGTCTTCTTGTGGCTGATTCAGCAGAAGCCACAGGTGGGGGATTCTGTAGGAAACAGGCCTGGTCCACAGTGCTGGCAAAATTTGGCAGCAATCAACAGGAGTCACGCAAGCAATGTGGAGAAGCTTGTGTAACTCGCATCTACTTCATAACTTTTCATTGTACTGTGCTGACAGGGAATGCACTCCTGTTAATGCAGTACTATGCTTTTTTTTAGGTGGTTTTATTAGATCCAGAAGTCTATCCACTCCCTCCAGTCATGGGCTCTGACCCACAAACTTCAAGGAAACCTCATGCGTGGGAATGGGGGACAGAGTGCTGCAAGAGCAATGTTTTCTCCCTCCATCTGTGAAGCTGTTATCCATGGAGAGACCTGCCACAAGTGTGTGTGCATGGGGGCTGGAGATTACAGAAAATTTTCACATAATTGTTATTCAGCAGGTTCACAGAAAACATTTTTCATATACTCAATTTGTGGAAATGTGGAATGAAAGAGTTAGTTTTTCAAAATGTTTCATATTCCTCCAGTGTTTTCCCCCTCCCTTTGCTACTAAAGAAAAAAGGAAAGGGAAGAAAATGCTGTCTGAAGTCTTCTTTTCTCCCCATTTGTTAAACAAAATAAAACCTGGGTTTTTTTGTTTGTTTTATTTTAAATTAAACATAGTGCTGTTGAACCCCTGTATGACCCAGGTATAAGAGAGAGAAGATGGGTGAAGTTAAAATCAATAAAAGATACTACTGCACTCAATTTGTGTCTCTGGATTTTTTGTTTATTTTTACTTAAGAAATGGTCAGAGTGTTTTGATGAACACCTTCCCATGTAGGATTTCATCTTACATCCCCCTTTCCCCCCATGAGTATCACAAACCAGCTCAACAATTGGTCAAAACACAACTTGGATCAACCAATTTTGTTGTACTGTTTTAAAATAAACTAATAAATTCTTAGCCATTTATTAAATTGTTACTAAAACATACCACACATGCTTAATAGAGGGTTCTAAGCTATACCCTTGAAAACTGTTCATCACTACTCATGATTATGTTGAACACGTTGACAATAAAACCACAATAAACCAAGAAATTTGTATTGTAGGAAAAGAGCATTTTAATCTGTCAGCAAACAGAAAAATAGGTTTATTCATTTAAGAAATAGAAAAATATCCTTTTTTGTCTCAATCACTAAATTCTTTCCTTTTGCTTAATTGCAAATCCTTGAACTTATATTAGCAGCTTATTTAACAGCTGGTTTAAGAAAGAGAGAGAGAGTTTTATTATTATTTATAAACACGCTTGGAGCAGAGAGGGAAGGAAAGAATTGGAAGAGGATTTAACAATCAAGTGATTTTCACTTTTTCAGCTGGTGGTAAATCAACATAGCTCTGTTGAGGCCAATAGAGAAATGCCCATCTACACAAGCTGAACATCTAACCCAGCATAACACAGAATTTGAACTTCATGGAATTCAGCTGCTGCATACAGTTTAAGGTTTCTATATTTGGTTTCATATATGCAAGCTGCAGATAAGCCCCAGGTGACAAAGCTCAGAAACAAATGAAGACATTCAGATATTCCTGAATGAACAGAAGTCAGAGTTAATAATAAATTAAGGAAATGTGCAGAACATCCCATGGACACAGTCACCATATTCAAGAGCATAAAATATTATTTGTACCACAGTCAGGACCGTAAACACATAGGGACAAAAATGGAAGACAATTTTGTCAAAAAGCATTACTAAATTATTCACTGTATTGACCTGAGAATGTATTCATTTATTTTAAAGCAAAATGGATCCAGATTAGTGGGCAAAACCAAAACCGGTTACATCTTGCAGAAAATTAAAATTAAAGAGCAACTCAATAAATAATCAAGCACAGTGAGGTAGGTAACATATCCCACCTCTTCACTAGTCGTGGTCTTTAGTTATGCGATGCAGGTGTTTCTTCCACGTTCTTGTATGGATCTTTTTGAAAACAGCTGGCTTCCATGCCTTCTCCTTCACTCTGATACACACTGCATTGTGCTGTACTTTGTTTGGATCAAATATGGTGCACATTAAGGACTGGTGAGCCCACTCAGGAAAATGGCAAACTCTCTCTCAGCTTTAGTCCACATAGAACAGAACCCATACTGAATCTTTGAAAGGGTTCTCACTAGTTCATTTAATGTTAGTTGACTTATTTTGCTGTGATTCTGCAATACCAGGGTCCAAAACAAAGAATGCTAACATGTAATGAGAAAGCTCTCCTCAGCCCATCTAGAAGAAAGTAGTACCATGAGTCTCACAACAAAGCCTCTAACATTATCTCTAACTAAAAAGATTCAGATCCGAGGTGTGGATAAGCTTTAAATGTGTATGCAAGTTTTGGGTTTGGTTCAGAGAAATGGTTTTTGGAGCTTTACACACACTCTGTTCCGCTACTTCCCACCCCAAGAGGTTTGCTACAGGACCTTCACTGGGGCACCTGATGAAACGTGGAATGTTACATGGTCAAGGTAGGAAGGAAGGGAAGGACGGACGGAAAACGTTTTTCATTTTAACCTCCATTTTTGGCTGAAGCAAAAGTTTGTTTTCCACCTGGGAAAGCTATCACTTGGCTTCCAAAAGTAACAAATTTCAACCCAAGGTCAACTCATGACAAGACAGTTGTGCTTGAGGCTGGAATTTAGTAGTTTATCATAAACCTGAACAAAGGAAAATTTGCCCTGGTTCACATAAACATCACTTTTCTTGTGCGATGGATAGATCTGCTCACCTCTGCCTTGCTACTCTCCTACGCTATGTCTACACTAGCAAATTAGCTCAAATTAAGGAACCTTAATTCAAACCAATTTGAGCCCTGTCTACATTAAGCTTTGCCTCATTTGAACTAAAAAAAACCTTTTAGTCTGGTTAGTTTGAGATAACTGCTTAGTTTGAACTTATTTCAAAATTTAATTCGAACTAGAAAGTGAGTTCAAACTAAGTGTGGTTTTATAGCTCAAACTAAAAAAAGTAAGTTCCAACTAAAACAAGCGTGGCTAGTTCAAACTAAAAAGTTAGTTCAGACTCAAAAAAGTTCAGCTAGTTCAAATTAAAAAGACATGCTTAGTTTGAACTACTTACTTTGGACATAGCCCTAGACTTCAGCTATTAACTGTGATCATAAGTATGATGTAAGTAAGTATGCTGTACCTGCCACTTTACAAACAAGAAAAGAATGCCTGTCAACTAGGAGTTTATAGCCTAATGTGGATTTCCATGCTTAGGCAACTGTGAAGCCATGACAGGGGTAGGAAATGCAATACTGTATGGAGAAACAACGGAGGATTAAGTTTTTTAGCAACATTGCAGTTAAATGTGGCTAGTTCAGCACACCTCTTAAGGGTTCCATAATGCAAAGATAAAACATACCATTTTTATAAGAGGAAGACTAGGGTGTCTAGAGCTCAGAAAATCTGGGTTTAAAGGAAATATTCTTCTCCAACACCCCATATTCTGTAAAACAGAAACTGATCATTTCCAGAATTGGTCGATTTTATTTCTCTGCTCCTTCCTCCAGCAGTAGCTTTTTCAATATTGTAATCAACAGAATGATAGAATGTTAGATAATGAAGGGACTTGCTAAGTGATCTAGTCCATCCTCTGTAAATGCACAGTTGTTCCCTACAGTGTACTTGCTAGTGACTTCTCCATTCCTCTATTCAATAAACCAAGCAATGGAACTTCCAGCCTTGCTTTGGGAAAACTATTCCACAATCCAGTAAGAACACTCTGCTAAGAAAAATTTCCTGACATAAGACATGAGATCAATAGCATGGAGACCTGGCACTTCCTAATAAAAGCAGTTTTTCCTACTGCATTTTGCCTCTTTCCTGTTCTCTGTAAAGCACAGAAAGGAACACAGACTCATAGAAAGACAAAGGGATTATGCAGGAGTTAAAGTATTATTTAGTGGGCCAGAGGGCACCCCCAATACCGATCCCCAGAACCCACCCCCCAGGCACAGGCACGCGTGCGCACACAGCCACCTGCAGCAGCCGCCCTAAAGCCCTTACCTTGGCTGCTTGCAGGCTGCCTGACTGGCCACAAGCAGCTCCACCCTGCAGGGGGAGATTCACAAACTCCCAGCCTGCCACAGCTCTCTGCTGGCTAGGTTAGGGTGGAGAGACTAGAACACTGTGTTCTAGCTACTCATGCTATTTTTAGTGGGCCCCAGGAAGGCAGTGTTCTGGTGCCTTCTTCTATTTTTAGGGGCCCCAGAATGCTGCCCTCCTAAAAATAGGGGGCCCTGGAACTGTGTTCTGTGCATTCCCCCTTACTTTAACCCCCTGGGACCATGAGAGGTCATCGAGTCTAGGCCCCTGCACTCATGGCAGGACCAAGTACCATCTTAAACTCTCTGACAGGTGTTTGTCTAACCCGCTCTTAAAAACTTCAATGATGGAGATTCCATAACCTCCCTAGGCAACTTATTCCATTGGTTAATCACCCTGACAGTTTAAGAATTTCTTCCTAATGCCCAGCCTAAATCTTCCTTGCTATAACTGAAGCCCATTGCTTCATGTCCTATCATCAGCTGTTAAGGAGAATAATTTTTCTTCCTCCTCCTTGTGACAACCTCTCAGGTACTTGAAAATTTATCATGTCCCCTCTTTTCTAGATTAAGCAAACCCAGCTCTTTCAATCTTCTCTCATAAATCAAGTGTTCCAGACCTTTAATCATTCTTGTTGCTCTTCTCTGGACTTTCTCTAGTTTGTCCACATCTTTCTGAAATGAGGAAGCCAGAACTGGACACAATACTTCATTGAGGCCTAATTCAGTAGAGTGGAAGAATTATGTCTTGTGTCTTACAATAGCCCTTGTAATACATCCCAGAATGGCATCTACTTTTATTTTTTTCCTGCAACAGTGTTACACTATTGACTTATATTTAGCTTATGGTCCACTATGACACGCAGATCCCTTTCCACAGTATTTCTTCCAAGGCAGTCATTGCCCATTTTGTATGTGTGCAATGGATTGTTCTTTCCTAAGTGGAGTACTTCGCATTTGTCTTTATTGAATTTCATTCTGTTTACCTCAGACCATTGCACCAGTCTGTCCAAATCATTTTGAATTGTAATCCTATCCTCCATGCATCTAAAACATCAATTATTTTACATCTGTTGATCTGTGATCATTTCATGTATATCAATGAAAGAAGAAAGTTCCAGAGATCTGGCTGGTTTGTTCCAAAAAAGCCCCTATGTTTTAGAGTGTGTTGATTAAAGTTTTAGATTTACCCATGTCCTTTGGAGGAGAAAAACCTCAGTATTTTCTCCTACTGCAATGCCTACTATGGTTTGTTCAAATATGAAGGTCCTCCCCCATTGTCAAGGCATAGTCATGTTCTTCGCATGATATGGTTCCTTTGACCAGTAAGATATCAAAAGACATTTTACCAGGCTGCCAAAACAGGACCATGGAGTAGCAGAGGGATCTTTTTTTAAGAAGTTGGGAATGAAATGTCACAATAAGAGACCATGCAACTGAGAGGGGCCCAAAAACACTGAACACATGTGAGGGTCAGGCAGGTAAGAGCAGATTTTAAATTCACGTCTTACCTCTCTCTGAAGCAGCATGAACCAAAAATTGCAGGTCCAGCTATCTGTGACCTTCAGGCTATGTGTGCAAGTGCATGCATGCATGCATTCACAAAGTGATCAAAACTTCAGAGTTGGTCTTCAGTGAGCAGGCTGATAGAGGCACTTGATTCTTTATTTTGCACATGCCGATTTATAAGATTCTCCCAAAATGAACAAGAGTGAATAAGTTAAGGAACACTTCATGATCACTTTTTTATTATAATTTACTACTAATTTAAATATCTTCATGCAAAATAGGAATGCACTACTGTTTCAGGCAAGCTGCATCAGAAACTTCAAAAATGTTCTCAACACCGTGCACATACTCTTTAAAGGTTAGGGCACAGTCTATGAACATCAGTGCACAGAAACTCATCACTGAATGTCCACCCCCTTTTCAGGTCCTCTCCTGTTTGGTTCCAAAGGTAGAGTATGTGCAATAGTTCCTGAAATTCATCTTCAGTCTTCACAGAACTCCACATTGATGCAGTTACCTGATCTGATTTCAGACACTCAGCACTTCTCAAAGTTATTAGTCCTGTGTGCCCCTGGGAAGGCCTCTGACAGTTCCCTGAGACAGCAGGGAAGGAGGCAATGAGGGAATATTGGTGTGGGAAAGGCAGGGGATCTCATGAAATGGTCCAGGAACGAAAATACAGGGAGAGGGCTTTAACTAACAGATCACACTGACATCTAGTGGACACAAACAGTAAAGTAGTGCTTGATTGTAACCAAGGCACAGGTGACAGAAGAACTTTAAAAGGGTATCTAGAAATGTTTCATATAGTCTTGTTTCATGTTTTGACTCTAGCTGAATGCACAATTTTTTTTCCTCAAAGCATGTTTAATATTAGTGAGTGATTTTAGGCTTCATTATTTCCAGGTAGAGTTTCATCTCCAAGTAACAACTGAGAGTCCTGTTATTGGTTAACTTTGCTCCATGAAATGGTGTGGCTTAGACTCTAAAAGTCAGAGGGGACCAGTATGAGGCCCCTGGACTAGATGATCAAACTCAAATCACCATGAAGGCTGCATGAGGACTACTGTGTTAGCCCAAGGGCCACACCATGCACGAGGACTAGTACAGTAGCCCAAGGGCAGCACCATTGAAACCTTTCCATACAGTGGTATTGCAAATATTGATAACGATGGTATCATTGTGGGCTGCAAGAAATAACTTCGGGGCTGCATGCGGCCCTCAGGCTGCAAGTCTGCGACCCCTGATTCTAGTCTGACCTCCTGCACAATGCAGGTCACAGAGCTACACCCACATGCTCCTTAATAAACCTCTAACCCAGTGTTTCCCAACCAGTGTGCCGTGGCACACAGATGTGCCATCATGCCTAAGTAGGTGTGCCATGGAAATTTTAGAAAAGTTACTAGAAGAACTCTGGATTGGCTAATGAATATTCATGAGTTTTCAGAAACTATATGGTGGTGTGCCTCAAAATAATTAAAGCTGTCAAGGTATGCCACAGCAGAGAAAGGTTAGGAACCACTACTCTAACCTATGACCAAGTTATTAACGTCCTCAAATAATGCTTTAAAGACATTAAAGTACAGAGAACCCACCAGCAAGTGAGCCATACCCAATTCTACAGAGGAAGTTGAAACTCTCCCAGACCCTTTGCCAATCTGCCCTGAGGGAAAATTCCTTCCCAACCCCAAGTTTGCTAATCAGTTAAACCTTGAGCATGTGGGCAAATTCACTAGCCAGACACTCAACAAAAAATCTCTAACTCAGAACCCACCTCAAACATCTCATCTCAGGCCATTTGCATATCCACCACCAGCAGTCAAAGATCAGTTACTTGCCCAACTAGGCTATCCCATCACATCACGCCCTCCATGAATTTATCAAGCTCAATTCTGAAGGCAGCTAGGGTTTTGTTTTGGTTTTTTTGGGGGGGGGGGGGGGGGTTTTTTTTTTTTTTTTTTTTTTTTTTTGCCTCCCCTTCCCCAACTCCCTTTGGAAGGCTATTCCAGAACTTCACTCCTCTGATGATTAGACTTGAAACTAGACACAGGTTTCTAAACTTACTGATGGCCAGTTTAGATGCATTTGTTCTTGTATCCACATTAATACTGGACTTAAACAGTTCCTCTCCCATTCTAGTATTTATATCTTTGATGTATTTATAGAAAGCAATCACATTGCTCCTCAACCTTCCTTTGGTTAGGTTAAACAAGCCAAGCTCTTAGAATATCCTCTCATAAGGCAGGGTCTCCATTCCTCAGATTATCCTAGTCACCCATCTCTGCACCTGTTCCAATTTGAATTCATTTGTCTTAAATAAGGGGGAATGGAACTGCACACAGTATTTCCAATGAGGTCTCATCAGCACCTTCTGTAAAACGGTACTAACACCTGCCTATCTCTACTGGAAATAACCTGCCTGATGCATCCTAGGACAGCATTAGCTTTTTTCACAGTCACATCACATTGGCAGCTCATAGTCATCCTGTGATCAACCAGGACCTTCTTCTCCATCACTTCCAACTGATGCATACCAAGCTTGTAGCAAAAATTCTTTTTAGTCCCTAAATGCATGACCTTGCATCTTGTGTTATTACATTTTATCTTATTCCTATTACTCCAATGTGTAAGGTCACCCAGGTTTTCCTGGGTAATATCTCAATCCCTCTCTGTACTGGCAACATCTCCCACCTTTGTCATTCACAAACTCTATTAGTACCACCATCTCTGCTTGTTTCCACTACTCATCAGTTTTCATGTTTAGGTCAGCTCCAGTCTTCAAAAAGTCTGATAACTGAACTCAAGATTTTATCGTAATAATTTATCCAGAGATCTCAAAGCACTTCAAAAGGAGGAATATATTATCCCCATTGTACAGGTGCAAGCAACTACTGTGGTGAAATGACTCACCCAAAGTTTCCCAGCAGACCAGCAACAGAGGCAGAAATCATTTGGGTTGGAAGGGGCTGCCGATCAGATGTGGAGCCAGTCTCCTAGAAGTGGAAAAAAGGCTTAAGTTCAGATCAGACTGATCATAAATGTTCACAACACTTAAGGATTCCAAGAGTACTCTCCAACAACATGTGCCATGCTGCACTCCCATGGAAAGGCCTAGCAGAACCTGTAGGAGAAGAGGAAGTCTTTATGCAGGACTCCTTGGGGATTACAGCTGCATGGTTTCACTGAATGAAGAGAGGTGTTTGCCCCCACCATATACAAATAGACAGCATAAACCCCAAACGAAGAGGATTCCTAGGAATCCAGAAGCATCTATGTGAAGATCTGTGCCAAACTAGTTTGGAGCCTTCCTCCCAAGCTATGACCAGTGACTAGGTCTTCAGAGAAGATGCAGGAGTTGCACAGAAGAAATAAGATACACCCAGGGTGCATTATCTAATCCCAGGGACAGTCTCCATGAAAAGAGGAGGGACAGAGATGTATTCCTCCCCAACTTTGGCACCCTCCACCTGCTACCCTTGTACAGACCCCAGGTCCTCAAGAGGTTTTGAGCAGGGTGAGGAGGAGAAGTTTCCGGGAAGCCCAAGGATTCCACACATCTGCCTGTGATGGTGAAGGAATGTGGACAAGGTAAATAGCTCCTATCATGTTGAAATTTAACAGTCACATTGAAAGGAGAGTTAATTAAGACAGCCCACCTGTGATGAGTTCACCTCTTCCCTGGATACCATTAAATCATCCTGCTGAGGATTATGTACCTCTGGTGCTCATCAAAATACTTCACTAAAGCTTTTGAATAGATGAGACTGTGCTGAAAGCAAGACATTTTCAAGATGTTTCCCAGTGGGGAAAGCTGAGTGGGATCCTCTCCACAGGAGCTCTCAGTTTTGTCCATCAGGTTACACAAGCTGAATACTTCCCTAGAATATATTCTCAAGAAGAAAGATTTCCAGCATGTACTCCTAATGCAAGATTTCTTGCACAGTAGGGCTTGCTTGCCACCAGAGCTGGAAGAAAACAGATTTGCTTAGGTGAAAGTAATTAGACTGAACAGTCCTTCAAGCACGTGTTGTGACAGACACACTTGCAGTAAAAGGAGGTACCACCTCAGGCGGACAGAAAAGGTTGTGGGAGCCCCTTGCTACATTAGCACCACAGTTTAGCTTAATACATAATGACCATCCTCAACAACTCTCACATTGATTTCTATAAACACCTCCTTGCTGGCTTTGCCAAAACCTGCATTGCCCTTCTGAAATCCATATTGCTAATGAACCTAGTCTTTTGGACATTGTGGCTTTCCTTTTACTACTCCTGTACCCCTACTGCACTCAACAGCCATACTGTTTCCACTTTTGTGAGCAGTCTCACCCCCACACATCAAATTTAAACAGCTTGGGTCAGTTCCTCAGTTGGGTGACTAGGCAAAGTCACATTCCATTTTACAGGAGCGGAGGATTTGCCCCTTAATGTCACTATCAAGGTTTTCTGGAATTCAGCCTATTGCAAGCCATAGACTTGTCTTCTGTCCTATCATCTAGTACTCCTCAGTAGCATAGTCTTTGGCTACACTTGATAGGATAATTCACATTCAATATGTTTAACAGGGGCTTGGCTCCACAACTGATGTAAAAACAAACCAGAAATCAGCGTCACCCCATTGACATAAAAAAGATCAGTCATATGGACTTTTCCTTTAGGAGTCTTTCCTGACTCAGAGATCTCTGCCTAGCGAGTCCAATTGAGTGAGACTCTTAGTAGAGACTTGTATGGTCTGCCAGGACTAATGCACCCCAAAACAGCCTTTTCATAACAAAGTAGGGTTTATTAGTCAACTGGAACACAGCACTGGAAGGCCTCAAGGAAACAAAGAAATAAAGTTAAAGCACTCAATTCTTGCTAAGTTGTAGAGAACTCCATTTCAGACTCCCTCTCCCCCTGAACTCCTGAATCCTTTCCAGGAGGAAGCAGCCAGCCTTCTGCAGAACTAGAAACCAACACTTTATGTACCAGTCATGTCTCAGGTCTTTGTTCATAAAGCTGGGATCTCTGCTCAAATTCCCTGATAAGAAGTGTGGTGAGGGAACTTCCTTTCACTTGGAGCAAGCTTCTAAGAAATTTTCCCACCTCTTTGGGATTCAGCATCAATAGGGTTGCTTTCAGCAGGTGGCAACTGGTTCCTTAATGTCCCTCCTCACTGCAGCCCAGAAAAAAGCTGACATCCATCTTGTCCTCTACTTCCCCCCCACAGGGATCAGTTCTTGGGCCGGTTCTGTTCAACATTGACATATGTGATTGAGACCCCTAGCATAGAGGATACTTAAACACACGGCCCGCGGGCTGCATGCGGCCCGTGGAGCCTCCTCCTGCAGCCCCTAATAACCCCCTCAGGAATCCTGGGGCTTCCACCTCTTCAGACCTTGGGGTTTTCATGTGCAGAGCCTCTCCGCCGGCAGAGAGTCTTAGAGTCTGCAGTGCTTCCAAGATGGGGCGGGCCAAGCTGCATCACTTCCCCTCCCACATCAGCAGCCATTGCCGGGGAGGAGCCGACCTGCTGCCTCGGAGCTACCCCACTCACTGCAGCTGCTCATCAAACAGCTGGAGCAGGCTGAGTCACTGAGAGAAGACTAGGGGTAGGAGTTGCTCAAAAGGGGGTAGCCAGGCATGTGAGGAGTGTTCGTGGGGGGCTTTGTTTTGGAGGAGCACCAGAAAGCCCCATAGCATAGCCTCCGTGGTTTTTCTTGCTGCTGACCCTGGCATGGCCAGGTGGGGGGAGTTTTCCCCCGGCCCTAGTGCAGCCACATTTGAGCAGGCGGGGGGGGGGTCTTTTCCCTGCTGCCGGCCCCAGCATGGACAAATTCAGGTGTGTGGGGGGGGTACTTAGTTGCAGTCCTAGATGGGACTCTGCCCAGCCCCTTTGCTGTCCAATCATGGGGTGGGGTTGCTCTCCTCCCCTCCTGGCCTGGGGATACATGCAGCCTCCCCCTTTAAAACACAAAATAACCCCTTTTTAAACAACTTAATTTTCTTGAAATAAATTTAATTTTTTTAAAGTTTTAGTTTAAATTTTAATAAATCAAACTAATTTACTTCAGTTAAAATCAATTTGAATTCAATTAATTACTATTTTAATTTAATTTTAATTAAAATAACTGGCAATCCTTCAGGGTTTTAAGAAGTATTTTTGGCCCTCAAACCAAAAAAAGACTCAGAACCACTCATTTCTAATGTACAGTTTTAGGTGTGTTTGTTTACTTTGTCTTTCTGATGATTTCTGCCATGTTGAATGGAAGTAACTCTAAAAGTAAATGCGTGTTTTGACTTTTAGAAAGACTGTCAAAATTAAATGTTACCATTTCAAAACAGTTAATAAATTGACTTTTACTAAAATAGTATACAGTATTACTCTTTATTTTTTACTATACTTTGGTATCATTGCATGAAGGGGTTTCAGTGGTGCGGCCCCCAGGCCAATATCCTAGTCCTCATGTCGCCATCAAAGTGATTTGAGTTTGAGACCCCTGCTCTATACCATTATCTAAAAGTTCAGTGGACACTTCCGAGAAAGGAGGGGTTGCAAGTGCTTTGGAGGATAAGAACTGGACAAACTGGAAAAAATGGGCTGTAGTAACCTTGGGGAGGAAGGGGTTAATGCTCTGGTCAATGAGTCCCATGACATCCAATAGAAACAGAGTACAGATTTTTGAATTGGAGCAGCAGACCTGTCTGTTACCTGTTTGGTGGCAGCAGGGCTTCTGGAAGGATCAGGATGAAACCAGGGAGAAAGGCCTAGAGGATCCAACAACATCCCTGCTCAAGTCTGTGATTCAGTCTAGCTAAATATTCCGTGTTCTACTCACGCATGGTCAGGTTATTTCTTTGTTTTTGAATTCCTCTGTGCTGAGCACATGTACCCCTCTCACTATCCTGTAACTACACAAGTTCAATTCCAGAGAAGCAACTCTCTGTTTCTTAGCTGTTCTTTTTACTTAAAGAATTTACCCTTTTAAAATAAGCTGTGGTTGTGCATCCTAAAAGGCAAGAGGTTGTGTGTGCACATGCCTCAGACTACACAGCCACCTATTCAAGGGGATTCGGTCTCATTTTCAGCTGATATCACAGTTGGGGTTCAGTTGTTCTCCTGAGGAAGGAAGAAAGCAGTTGAGGGTACCTCACAGGAAGGAATTCCCAAGTGTGCCTTCCTGGGTTTTCAAGGGATTTTTGTATTTCAGTGGTGGCAGCAATACCACTCCAAGGCCAGGAAATTGGTAGCCTTGGAGAGTTTTAAGACAAGGCTTTAGGGCCAGTGCGTTTTAAGGCCCATTGCAGGCCCCCACTTCTTGCACTCTGAGTGGGGAAACAGCTATGACATGGTCTAAAGAAAATAAGATGAAATTCAGTAAGGACACATGTGATGCACTCCGCTTTAGGAAGAAATGATCAGTTGCACACATACAAAATGGGAAATGACTCTCTAGGAAGGAGTACTGCAGGAAGGGATCTGGAGATTACAGTGGATCACAAGCTAAATTCTAAACAGGTATCTATGCTAATCTAGTTCAGCAAGACAAACAAGGGGTCCTGCAGCACTTTTAAAGACTAATAAATTTATTTATTGCACGAGCTTTCATGGGAGAAAATCCCATTTCATCTGATGAAGTGATATTTTTCTCTTATGAGAGCTCATGTGATAAATAAATGTGTTAGTCTTTAAAAGTGCCTTGTTTGTTAAGCTAAATATGAGTAGATCCCCCATAAACTGAAAAAGAACCACCACTAGCTTCAGCCCTCAACAACTCCTATCTTCTCTCTTTTAGGACATAATCCTGATTTTAGAACATTAATAATGACCAGTAGCTCTTTGAGCTTTATTGAGAGAAATAAGATTAAGCACCAGGATCCATTAGTTTGTATTTCTGAAGACTCTAATAGGAGTTTCACCAACCACAGTGACTATCAGAGTTATTATTACACGCTCTTGAAGTTGATAAGAGGTATCACTTCTGTGACATGGTCACAGGTGCTTCTGTAAGCAGCAGGGATAAGAACTATGGACCAAGGACTTCCCAGAAGTAAACCCAATGTTCAGATTGAAACAAGCCAGACAGATTACACAACTAAGGAGACCACTAAAGCAAGAGAACAGGTTCTAGACACACAGCAGACTAAGGTAACTGACAGATTATTCAGAACCTGTAGAATGCTTCCCCCCCATCTGTTAATAGAGGTTGAATTTAGACAAGCAAGCATCAAGAGAAATGAAAGCTTGATGGTGGATGCATTTGGATAGACAAGGTTAGATGATCATCTTGCAACATTTTAGAAGGCTCAACAGCACATAATTCAAACGAAAAAAAACCATGAAGACCATTTATTTTTGTCTGAGCTATGGGATTTGCACAGCTCCCATTGAAGCTGAAATTAGTGACCACTCTTACATCATGATAAAAGCCAGGCACTGGAGGTGCTCAAATATGTGAAATCTTGCTTTCTAGCATTACTCCACATTTGCACATTCAGACTGATTCTTCAGAACGCAACTTCAAATTACATCATGCCAGAGCCTGAACTGCCCACCAGAGAGCTAGATGTGAGCCTGCATAACTACTGGCAAGGTGCCGAGAGTTTCAAATTGCATAAGATGACCACCATTTGAAAGCCTACTAAAGTGTCAAGCAAAGAAGCCAAACATTCTTTTTGTTTTCACATTATAAGCTTCCACTAATATAACCACAATCTTCAAAGCATCTAACAGTGAGATTTTCTCCCTTGAAAACTCATGTGATAAATAATTAGTTTTTAAAAGTGCCACAGGACTCGTTTGTTCTGCTGAACTAGAGTAACACGACTGCCCCTTTGGAACAATATTAATACATCACCCATGAACTTATACCAACACAGCCCTTAGCACATACAACACTACATTGATGGGAGAGCATTTCCTGTTGAGATAGCTACCATCTCTCCATGAGGTGTATTAAGTACACAGAAGGGAGATGTTGTCCTGTTAGCATAAAAGCATCTTCACTGAAGTGCTACAGCAACACAGCCCTAACTTTTTAAGTGTAGATCTGCCAGATTTGTTTACTTTCCCTTCCTCCTCCCCTACAATGACCCCATCTTAGAGCAAGAGAGTCAGTTTGTAACATAGCCTAAAGTAGACGTCTCAAACTCAATTTCAAAAGGGATAGCCGTGTTAGTCTAGTCCAGCAAAAAAACAAGGAGTTGTGTGGCACTTTAAGACTAACAGATTTATTTTTTGCATGAGCTTTCGTGGCAGAAGATCCCACTTCCTCAGATGCTTCAAAGATGGGTGAACTTACAGAAAGGAATGAAACTAAATGCAAGGGGGTGTAAAACATAGGATCAGGTCACATAGTAACAGCAAATCAGAGCAGTTGTTAGGTTCAAACCC
>ML682069.1:13607067-13700100 GCA_007922195.1 Podocnemis expansa | reverse complement strand
GAAGCATCTGAGGAAGTGGGATCTTCTGCCACGAAAGCTCATGCAAAAAATAAATCTGTTAGTCTTAAAGTGCCACACAACTCCTTGCTGTCTCAAACTCAAGTCACCATGAGGGCCGGTACAGGGCCACATGCAGACTAGTATGTTAGCTGAAGGGCCGCACCACTGAAACTTTTTTGTACAATAATATTGCAAATATCAGTAATGATAGTGTCATTGTGGGCTGCAGGAAATAGCTTCAGGGACTGCATGCAGCCCGCAGGTTGCGTGTTTGACACGCCTGGCCTAAAGCCTTTCAATCAGTTGCATAATTCCAAAGTTTTGAAGGCAGATGCTGCAGGCACTGCACTTCTGTGACTTTGCACTCAGCATCCCTCATGTCATGTTTACTATTACTGACATATTGTGCTGAAAGTCACCCTTCCCCAGGCAATGCTGAAGTGACTTGGCTTTACACAGGAAGCTCTATGGGAGTTAAAATTAATCCTCCTAACCTACAAGACGACTGGAGAACCATAGCACAGCCTTTTTACAGTTGCTACGATAGCTAGAAAACTTGAGCAGGGACTACTGCCCCTCCAAACTCCCTGTACAAGAATTCAGCCCATGGAACCTACGTAAGTGATGTGATTATATCACAACTCTAACCTACTCCACTTCTTCTGGTCTTTGACACTTCTGTACCCATTCTGAATACATCCTCCATGGTGCATACTGCTCTGCTCATTCCCTGAGTCAATACAGCAATACTTTACAAGCTTTTGGTGATGCAGGGAGGCACATACAGGCTGTCTCCAGTTGGAGGAATTTTCATCTTCCCTGATCAGATGAAGTCCTATGTCACAACAGGACATATATTTGTTTCAGAACTTCAGTGCAAGTGAAGTACTGGGGAGCGATAATGTACATTGCATTAAGCAGGGGTTAGAGTAAGCTGGAATGTCTGACGGCCCAGATTCAAGAATCTAGAAGAGTCAGGTCCACACATGCATGAAGGGGGCCCAAACAATACAGGAAGTGAGGCCAGAGATTAGGAAGGTTCTGGGGCCCCTCAAATTATACTTAACCACCAGCATTAAGGGATAGGCAAAGAGTTTTGCATGAGAGATTTCACAGTACAGATGCTGGATGGAATTAAATTGACCTTAATATTGACATTGTGCTTCCATACAAAGAATAAAAAGCTCATAATCTCTCTCTAATATGAGATATTTTACATTCAGGAACACAGGAAAGCAATAAAGTCAAGTCTCCATGCGAGAGCACAACGTATCTCTCCTCAGATCCAGCTGCAGCTTCTTTTGAAAAGCAACTGTTGAATTTTATACCCATGAGAGTTCTTATTTCTTTGAAAGTAGCAGTACATACCAAAGGAATCACATTTTCATAGTTACATAAACCACAGTATGATTAAAATAATGTATAGGTTCAATAACATGGCTGCAGTTCCACTTTAGGATATTAGATCAGTTCCCATGCATTAATACAGAATAAGTGGGCTCAAGACACATTCCAGTCTTATTAAAAACAAAAAGTTCTCTTTACTTACCAGTGATGACCTATGTTCTCTCTGACACAATCTTTGTGACACTGCATGAGTGTCATCAGTAAGACCATGTGGCTTTAGTTGGGTGCACAGATCCAGTCACACAGCACAGCTTGCAGGATCAGGGCCTAGAGACACAGTGCAAGCAATGCAGGGACTTGGAAGTATTTACTTCATGTAGGTGTTGATTTGTATGGCAGTTGCTCCACTGTAGTCTCAGTCTTTTTAAAAACCGAGTGTTGCCAGTCATTGTTTTACAACTTGCAAATGGCTATTTGATTTTCCATACTTTAATGGAGACCAGATAAGTGTAGAGGCCCACTATATGGTCTAATTCAGCTGTTCATACCCCTGAACTCATTAAGAGATTCTAAAAACAAAAGACAAGTCTTAACTACATAACCCTCCTCTAGCAAGAATAAAAAGTAAATATCACCCCATCCAACAGCCTTCTGGAGCCTGGCACATAACTAGAACAGTCATTTGACCCCACTGCAAAAATCTGGATCCCTCAACTTCACCTAAAGAAGGCACAGCTGGCAAGTGGGGGAACAGACAAACTGAGTGTAAACACTATTCTCTGTTTTCAAGGTGGGGGTGGGGGTTAGGGTGGAAGTTCAATAGCCAGTCCTTCACCCCTAAACTCAGACACTCTCTTAAGTAAAACAAACATAAAACCTCTTTTTTCTTTCAAAGAAAGAATAAAGGGTTCCCTTTTGCCATTGCCTCAGTTACTTCTTGTATTTCCTAGAACATTCACAACATCAAACTTCCCCTCATACAGGCACAAAGAAAGGAAAATCTGCCTTACCTTTTGCTTTAGTTTCCTGATTAGCCACAGCTGGAAACCCTTCTGTCCAGACTTCTACAAGTGGGGCACATTATATTCCCTGGTTCCAGTTCAGATGATTAACTCTTTCCTGTTGCAGAGAGGTGTGAGCTATATACATTCCATTGTAATAAGCTATTAGCCTTTGAATTGCCTGGCTAGCTGCAGGTCACTTCTGGGGTTAGGAACAAGCTCTGTGCAAAATACTCGCAACAAATGGTGGTTTCTGCATCAATTTTGCAAAATGGTTTCAACTTCTTGAAGAAACTCAGAAAATTTTTACTTCAATGGGGCTGCCCACATATACAAAGTTAAGCATGTACATGTCTGTCTACAGGATCTGGGCCTTAGGATGCAGGCCTACAAAGGCTTGTGTTTCTGAGGAGCTTTACTCATACAAGTGGTCCCAATAAAACTACTCACATGGATAAAGTTACTCACGGGTATATATGGGTTTGCAAGATCAAGACCTTGTGTAGAAGATCAAATCTATTATGCATTTTCTTAGAATCCTTTCATTTCTTTCATTGTTATAGTCAGAAAAACAAATCTTAGCAGCATGACTTGACTTTTGTGGCTTTAAAAATAATTTCAGAATAGGCTTTGTGGGTTAGTATATTTGCAGCTTCCATTGGATCTATTCTGAATTTGCCAAAAGAAAGGACTTATAGATAATTAATTTGTGCAAAAGAAAAGGCAGACCTTAAATCTCTTCTGGTTGGAAAACAAACTAAAGTGTATGCTTGTTGGGTTTTTTCTTTCATTCCTTCTGATAAGAAGAAAAGTGATTCGTAAAAACACTTATTACGTAGGTGCATCTATTTGTGATGTTCAATGACATTAATCCAAATATAGGCTCTAGGCTTTAAATATTCCTCAGTGGATTCTCTAATTAGCAACACTGTACTTCAAACTGCAAGAATAGTCCAACTAATTAAGAGCTCCATGTACATAACTTCACACAGGAATCCATTTGCAGTGCACAACAACAAAAGGTTTTTATTGGTCATACAGAAGCCAGGTATTGTGTATTCTTGAACACCAAATAGTCTTATCTGCTCTATTAGCTAACTCTTTACAATAGGGGTGAGCAAAATATGGTGCACAGGCCAAATTTGGTCTGGCCCACCATGACTGCCAGGTGACCTCTCTCCTAACACAGACTGGTTCATGCTTCTTTCATATGGCTCAATATGGAAGCAATACGAACACCTAGGAATAACAAGTGAGATTTTCCAAAGTCATTCAGTGAACTTGCCATTACCTTTAACAGGAATAAAATTAATCTATGAGGAGTGAATGTCCCCCTTGGCATGGGCAAATCCCATTGCCCATTAGAGCTGTATCTCTGCCAAACGCTGGTATATTCTGCTGCTGCTATCGGTGGTGCTCTCTCTTTCTTTTTTAATTGTCCAGTGGATATTGGCCACAAACATTTTTCTGATAATCACATTCAAGTGAAAATTTACTGGGCAAAAATGGAAGGCATGTTTGCATTCACTGGGCCTGATTCTGTACCCTTAGTCTTGACCAGTACTGTTATTGCAGGAGTCAGTGGGAACACTTCAGTCTTTGAAGAAATGCCATGTAACTGTTAATTTTATTTTTTGTGGTGGTGGTGCGGAGTTGCAGCAAACAGCAAGTGAGTTTGCTAATTGCCTCAATCTAATTAGAATAGATTCTTGTGGCAGAACTACCCTCTAGGAACTGAGCTCTTGTCTTCCTGATGGAAAAGATTGTTAACATGCTATTTGTGACTATCTCTGTTCAAGCACTGATGTTTATAGTATACACAAAATAAGCTGCAAGAAAAAAGTACCCAGTCTCAATACCATTAATTTTTCCTCCAGGGGGGCAAATGTTCTACATCACCCCAACATCTGCAATGGCTTGATGGAAGAGTGAAAGTAAAATGTTGGTTTCATAAGTTACTCATGTAGTAGATACTATTCAGTCTGAGTGAGAGTGTCAAGAACAGAGTACAGAGCTGAGCTAAATTAAACATTTTAAATTGACTCCACAAAAGAAAAGGATGAAGTTAAAAAATATGGTATGTGATAGTACATAATATTCAAAGTATGTGTAAGTTAAATTAAATATATAGTTGATCTAAAGGATTACATGCTGTTTCCATTGGTCACATGGATCACAATTATGTACATGAGTAAGGCATGCAGACTTAGCCCATAAAAAAACATATGAAAAATTTTAGTGTAAAATCCTTAGCAACTTCCTTAAATTGTTTTAAAGAAGTTTCTGATAAGCATTCTGTACACTGAAAACTGTAGGGAATAATAAGAATCTTAATTAAACAGGCTGAAAAAAGGTGGAACAAATTCTGTTTTGATCTCCTTTACTATACCAAACTTGTTCAACAAGAATTAAAAGCTACTGCTGAGAAAGGTTTTTCTCCCCTTTCTTCTTCCTGTCTTCATGTGTGCATGTGTATACAGATTTGTGAAAGCATTTTCTGATGACTTTGAAGTCACTCACAAATGCCTGTGACTTTCTTCACAATATTCCTTTAAATCCATGGCAACTGTGTGGTTTTCAAGACAAAAGTTATCAAATTCAGTATGTTGCATGGAAAAGTCTCCTATAAAAAGAAAGGCAGAAGGCAGTATAGGGGACAGAGGATAATCACATTATAGAATGATGAGGGTTCCTATAGAATTTATTTCACAGTGATGATAAACATACAAACAATAGAGCAAAAATATGTATCTGCTACACTATTTCATTGTCAGATTTATTTCTGGAAAGATATTAAAGATTGGTTTGAATTTTTGGATCAGTGCCCAGAGATAACCAACAAATCTCATAGCTTGGTCCAACTGTATCCTCAGCAGATAAAAAATATCCAAATTTAGAGATAACAAGAAGAGAGTTTACTATGGATTAATATTATACAAAGGATTTATACTGTATTTGGTCTATAAATGCTAAGGATTTCTCTATAAATACCTCTGATAAAGTCTGTGGTAAGGGCTGTTATTGGAGAGGACAAACTTTATACAGGAAGGAGTCAATGGTTTGTCTTGAAGGCTGGGGTGAAGCTGGCCTTTCCCTGAAGCAATGCCAAGCCAGGAGGAAGAAAGCAAGCTTTACATATGGGTTGCCAATATGATAGAGAGATCTTGTGTATAAAGCAGAGCGGACTCTAGGCTGAACAGATCTAAATTAGAGTCTGAGAGAGTAGTCAAGTCTTGGAAGACAGCCTGGAAAATGGTTTATTTTGTCTTCCTGCCCTGCCCACCTTTTAATGGAGTCAACTCACCCCCTTCCTGAGGTTTATGATCTACACAGCATATGTGGGCTGTGTCCTGGAACAGGAGGGAGGGTCACCTTCCATAGGACCAAATGACATTTTCAAATAGGGATGGGGCCAGTGACACAAAATTCGGGTCTGATCCTGTTCTATTGAAATCAGAGGCATTGATATAAATGGGGCAAGTTCAGATCCTTGGAAAACAGCATGAGTTGGCAGTGAGGATGGGTTTGGCTGCTCTGATAAGGAAAAGGAAGAATGTCATGGCTGAGTGTGTGTGAGACAATGAATGTTCTGGCCACTGGCAGCGTCATGATGACAGAAACAGTCAATATACATCTCCTGTTCTGTAAGGTGTTTCTCATGCATTGCAAAACCTTTACAGTTTGGTTTTTTTTTTTAAATAGGCAATTAGTATTTTGTTGTGTTCTCTCTCAGATAAGTTCTAAAGCAGCTCAGTGAAAGAAGCTATTTTCAAAACAAGCAAGGAGTCCTGTGGCACTGAAAGACTAACAAATTTATTTATTGCATGAGCTTTTGTGGGAGAATATCCTGCTTCATCAGATGCTTTCAAGATGGGGATGGGGGAACTTATGAAACCTCAAATTTATTTATCACATGTTAGTCTTTCAGTGCCACAGGACTCCTTGCTTGTTTTGCTGAACTAGACTAACACAGCTACCCCTTTGAAACTATTTTCAGTTTACAGAAGAAATTTGTATGGTGTTTGTTGCTTGTGTTGATGCCAGAGAAATTCCCCAGACTCCATTTTATGCTCTAGTCTCCATTTTAAAAAAGCAAGAATCACCCCCAGCATTAAATATATGCCAGGGGTGTGTGCAGGAAATTAAATCTGACTGCTTTTGGAGTGGCATGTTAAATACACACAGCCAAAATTTGGAGCACAGCAGGAAGAAACGCCTGTCCTTGAAGCTGCAACCTCTAGTAGGCGTGGTATTTCTAGACCAAAAGGGTCTGGCCCCAGTCTCTTCTCAGGGAAAAGTGAGGGAACTCTCTGCTTCTTTGAAGAATAAAAAATCCCCAAGCCCCACTGACCTGCTCCTAGGCCCCACCCTTCCTGAGACCCCCCAACCTTTAGTATCCTTGTCCCAGGGACTGTCTCCCCTCACCTGCTTCTCCCTCACTCACTGCCCCCTCCTTTAGGCCCTTGCCTCTCCCTTCCTTATGTCCTCCCCACCACCCCAGGGGCCCTGTGCTCCACCCCACCCTGACTGACCCATTCAGTGCCTGCCCCACCCTCAGGGGCCCTGGGGACACAGCACAGCCAGCTGTAGCCCACCAAAAGATCTGCTTCTAATGTGGCATCCTGACCATCATAGATGCTTCTTCTCAGCTGGGGCAGCTGCCCTGGGTAACAGAATGCCATTACTGGTTAGGAGGAATGTCACTCCATCACCTCTGCTGCTGATTGGTGGAGTCAGATGACAAGGGCGGGGTGGCTGAAAGAGTGCCACAAGGAAAAGTGGCTGTAGATAAGAGTGCTGGTGTGCTCTGGGAGCAGACCTCCAGTATAAAACTGGAGGGGGCAGGTGGCCCCCCCAAATGTTGACCTGGTGTGGGGAGGAGCTCAGTTGTCCTGTTGTTTCCTTCCTCCCTGGGCTTTAGGGACACACAGAGATTTGGGAGGGTGGAGGCATGCCCTTGCTTGCCTTCCCTGTGTTTGCTCCAACATAGGCTAAAGGTCACATACTAAAAGTGAAATTGGCAGGAAAAAAAGAAAGTGGTATGCAACCGTGATTGATCATAACATGGTGAGTTGAATAATTCTTGAGAGTCTAAAAATAGACTTGACAATTACCAGATGGCGGAATGCTTGAAAATTACCATGCGTCCAAAAAGATCTGAAGGAAGATATTAGCAGAAGTGTCTGGAAAGTTCTGGCTGTTGGGGGTATGGGTATAAAGGTCAGCATGTCAGTGGGCAGTTGAGCAGACAGGTGAGGAGTTTGTGTAGAGCCCATCCTGAACTCGAATTAATATGCAAGCTAAATTCTGTGAAAGCAGGACTCAATCAAGACTATGGGTTCTTTTCCCATTACAAAGGGTAATTTGACTTCAGGCTTCCCATGGTTTGAGCCTGTAAACTGCTCTGATTTGCTGTTACTTTATGACCTGATCCTATGTTTTACACCCCCTTGCATTTAGTTTCATTCCTTTCTGTAAGTTCACCCATCTTCAAAGCATCTGAGGAAGTGGGATCTTCTCCCACGAAAGCTCATGCAAAAAATAAATCTGTTAGTCTTAAAGTGCCACACAACTGCTTATTGAAAGAGGAGATGACAGAAACACCAACAGCAGAGGGAGCCCTGCCAGTGAAGTGAACTCAGCATACAGAGCAAGCCTCTGGGTTGTAGATATTGCGTAGCATAGCATGATGTGAGTGTGTATATGCGTATACCTGGATTAATAAAGATGGATGTGTGTATTGATTGTGAAGGGAATGTTGCTATGTGAGACCTAAAGAACTGTTACTCAGTGGTGTCAGTGACCTGTCGGGCATCTCTAACAGGGCACATCTGCGTTGTATCAACTTACCTGTACATTAGTGTGGTTTGGGGTGTTCTTTAACTTGCAAGGAATTTATTGTATTAAACAAAAAACTGTGTAAACAAAAATGAGCAAAGGTCTAGAAATCAGAGTCTAAGAGAAAAAATTGTTTGTTTTGCCTAAAAAGGAGAAGACTGAGGGGGGGACATGATAACAGTTTTCAAATACATAAAAAGAGGAGGAAGAAGAAGTGTTCTGGTTAACTTCTAAGGCTAGGACAAGAAGAAATGGGTTTAAATTGCAGCAAGGATGGTTTATGTTGAACATTTGGAAAAACTTCCTAACTGTCAGGACAGTTAAGCACTGAAATAAATTGCATAGGTACAGGGGTTAAAGTGGGCCAGAATGGCCCAGAACACCATTCCGGGGCCCACTGTTTTTAGAGGCTCAGTGTTCCTGGCCCCCTAAAAATAGGAAATGGTGCCAGAATGCTGCATTCCGGGGCCTACCATTGAAAAATAGGAGGCCCCAGGACGCAGTGTTCTGTCACCATTTTCTAATTTAAGGGGCCCAAAGACTGGACCCCTAAAAATAGCAGGCCCCAGAATGGCATTCCCCCACATTCTGGCAGGTAGAACAGGGGGCAGGCTCCCTTGCACAAGTGCAGGCTGCAGTTTTCTGGCCCAGCGTGCTGCCAGTGAGTACCGGGGTGGCCCGGCTCGCGCTGGGGGGGGTGGTTTGGGGGCACCTGAGCTGGGGGTGGATTTTGGGGACAGGGGAATGTATAATGGGGGCAGTAGCTAGGGTGCAGGAGGGGGGCCCGGATGTGTGGGAGGGGGACCCACCCGATTAGGAGGTTTTCAGGACCTGCCAAATTATACTTTAACCCCACCATAGGTAGGTTGTGGCATCTCCCTCACTGGGGATTTTTAAGTGAAGGTTAGAAAAAAAAACAACAAAAAAACACTTGTCGTGGATGGTCTAAATAATATTTAATCCTGCCTTGAGTGCAGGAGACTAGTCTAGATCAGTGGTTCCCAACCTTTTTGAGTGAAAGCCCCACTAGTTAAGCCAAGGTAAAACATGCGCTTCCCCTGCCTTCTATGCCCTGCTGCCTCATCAGTTATAAGCACATACAGCCCCTATAAACACATATGATAATAACTCTAAAGTACATAATAATAATCTCTTACCTGATGATGAAGCTGAGCCTTTCCTGGCACAGCCACCACCACATGTCCTGTGTGGTTTTGTCTCTTCCCATTCCTCATGGCCTTACGAAGGCAGGCTCTAGAGAGTAGGCTAGGGCTGCTCCAGACCCCCAGCAGTCTGGGGCTATGCCTTTCCCGTTGCTGCCTAGCCAGCTTGGCACCAGAGGGAAGAGCCACTCCTGCAGTCTGGCTGGAATGGAGCTTGGGACTGTTGTTCACCCACAGGGGCTGCTTCTTCGCTCTTGCTGGTGTGGAGCTGAAGGCTGCTCTTCTGTGCCAGCCAGCATGGAGGTTGGGGGGACTGCATCTGAAGTGGAGCTCAGGGGGCTGCATGATCTCACTGTTACTGAAGCCACATGGACCTCTTGTAATCTTTGGCACCCCACCTCAGGGATGTCCCAGACCGCAGGTTGGGAACAATAGGAATAGATAACCTCTTGAGGATCCTTCCACTTCTATGGTTTTATGATTACAGATTATTATTATTTGTACCAGTAAAAGATGTCTTGTTTCAGAAAAAATCCTCCTTGTGTCAATCATTTATCAGAAGACTCTATCCATGTCCCCCAGCTATTTTCTTAGCCATCCTGGAAAGCTGTACCTGATGAAAGCGGTTTGGTTATAACAGACATGTTACTCTGGAGTGCCCTAAATCTGATTTTGGGATAAAGGTAACTAATAAATTAATCTAGTATAAGAGTGGATATAAGAGACTAAAACCTGACAGGTGATAGGTTAAAAAATAGCATAAGGTTTAAACATTAAATGCAAGAAATCTTTGCCATGTAGGACATTTAGTTTAGCCAAAATAAGCCTCAGGACAAGTTAACCCTGTCATAAAGATAAATTAACACAAGCAAGTTAATACATTTGATGAACTTATCCCTATGTTCCTCTGCTGATGTTTTGAAAAATAATGGTTGAGTTTTGATGACTATATCTAAAAGAGATCAATTGATACCACAATTGAGATCGAGCACCTATGCTTCCAACCCTTGGTGAACCTGGGTGCTCGAAGCCAATACCATGGCTGTGGTCCCCTGACTATTAGGCATGACTGAAGCCTCACGTAGCAAAGGGTGCATGCCAACTCTCTTCAACACGCAGGAATCCAGTCTGCCTTGAGAAATCATCTCACAGAACTGCTTGATTTTTATCTACCTTGTCTGAAACTGTTCCTTATTGGAAGAGGGGTTTTTCTTCTCAGAGCCAGGTACTAATAACATCTTGGGTACTGGTGACTCATCCTTTTGTGGCTGAACCATTACTAAAGACAGGAATGAGTTCCTTAGGTTGTGGATCAGGGTCACTGAGATAATTTGTAAAGTTGCACATTCCAGCCACTTTTCATATTCTCAATCACATATGTTGCATGTATGCCATAAGACTTTGCTGATGTCTCTGAAACCATCCTCTCAGGTTCCAGGCATTCTTGGAGGACAGAACTCAATCAGCAGTGAAAAGCAATATGAATCTTTACTAAGGGGTTTAAAGTTTGCTTTCTTTCAGGCCTCTCTTCTGTTATCAATGTTAGTCAAATTATTTTATAAGACCATGGGTCACACAATATTAAATGTGTGATGGCATATTGCCAGACTAATGATACGCAGCTGCTTCTCTTTTGCTTTCCAACTCATTCTGCCTTATGGAAGAAATGTTGGAGGATATTGCTGGGTGGGTGTGAAAGAGAGGCCTTTCTCACAATTCAAGTAAGACAGGACTGATGCTGATGGCTACAATATTCATTAAGTTTGTGTGTTCCCATGTACTGCAAAAGCATGATTTGACATAACCAATACCAATATTCTTAACTTAGCTAATTTTTACTTTGATCTCTCACCAGAAGGCCATATGTTGGTTGTGGTCTAAAAGTGATTTTTACCTCTTCTGTCTGCACAATTTTCACGGACCATATGAATCCTCATTTATCCTGCAACTGTCTTCCAACAGCAACACTTGCCATCTGGGCCACATTTTTCAACTACTGTAATTCTCATTTGGTAGGATTCCCAGCTAGTGCAGAATGCATCAGCACAACAAAATAGGCAGTCCTTGCTATGTAACAAAGGCTTCCTATTAAGTAATGGGTGGGTGTAAGCAACCACTGTGCTCCACCCACCAGGAGGAGACCCTCTGGGCGTTAAGCCGCCAACATCCTCTCGGAGGGGCAAACCTGCAGTCTATAGCCCTGGGTTAGGGCTCTTCAGTAGTAGTCTTGACAGCTCAGTCCTAGGCTTGAACCCTTTAATCAGGGGACACAATCAACGGTCATAAATAAGCAGGGGTAAACAACACGAGGTATCAGTCGAGGTGACTGTCAAGGGGAAGGGGAGAGGAGAAGGTGGATACAGGCCCACCCTGCTCCACTGTGTCCCAGCCCAGGGCCCTGATAGCGATCGGACATTTGACCTTGGGATCAGCGGGGATCCGTCCACAATACCCTGGCCCTGGTGTGAGGCATAGCTCCACTGGGCTACTGTCTTCCCCTGCTCCCTATAGTACCTGTTCAGTCCTTTACACCGTGTCCTCTGTGTATTCACTCAGGAATAACGAGCAGGAACTCTCCATTGGGTCTGGTGGTGGTAGGTCGGAAGCTCTGGTGTGACCGCCATCGCCTCTGGCAGGGGTAATTCTGGAAACTCCACTCAGTCAGGTGCAAGGGGGAGCTCCTCCAGGTCCTGTCCCACACGGAGATTATTCTCCTCCAGCTGAGCGAGTGGCAGTTCCTCCAAGTTGCACAAAGATGGTGGGGCCCATTCACAGCAGTCTGGGCTTTCCAGGAAACATTTGGGGTTCCAGGGCTCCAGCTGTTCCCCCAGTCTGTCAACCCCAATCTGAGTTGGGTCCTCCCCTGGGGTACTGGCCATGGGAGGCCCAAGCCAGTCATCCGGGTACCAGGGTGGGGGGAAGCCCGTGGATAGGCCCTGGTTCCCTCTGCAGGAGAGAGGGCCAGGGCTGGGGAGCCAGCAGGGATCCATCCTTCCTCTTCAGGAGCCAGGGCTGGACTTAGCTCCCTGGCATGGCTTGTATACTTCCTGTCCCGCTGTTTTTGCTCTGCCTTGATGGACAGCTGCTCAGCAGCCATTTTTGCCTCCTCTAGGGGCAGCCATGCTGTCCCTTTACAGTGGGCTATGATTTGCCCTGTTACTTTAAAAGAAATCTGGCTATATATAAGACCACTTCACTGGACCTCACCTGATGACTAGTTGCACTCTGATAACACTAGGGTGACCAGATGTCCAGATTTTTATAGGGACAGTCCTGCTACACAGGGCTTTGTCTTATATAGGCAGCTATTTTGTTCTTTGCCCCCATCCTGATGCTATCTGGCCACTTTAGTCACCACCCATTTTTTTAAGGGCTCCACCAGCATGGTTCAGTATATCAAAGATCACAGCTGAGACCTGAGAAAGCATTCCTGGCAGCCAGGGCCAGATTAATCTTTTGTAGGCCTGACACCAAACATATTGATGGGCCCCCTGGGTGAACAATTGTGAAAGACACAGACGTTGTCTTTGACTAGTGCATAGTTGCACAGGTTTTATTTACAATAGTCACAAATTTAAGTTGCAGATGGAGGTGGCTGCCACTAGTGTATGAGCAATGGTAGCTCTGGGGCAAAAAGAATACTCACAACTGTACCTAAAATGAATTTCAAAAAGCTGGCAAAGATTTAAAAAGTTCAGCTAATATAAGCTAAAACTGCAGCATTCTCAATTTTACAGGGGTTATTCCTGATGTGTGCCTTGGGTTGTATTCATGTTTGCTCTCTCTTGTAATCCGAGTTGTATAAATTGCTATGCAAGCACAAAATAATATTTTCAGATAGACTCATTGGCCCATTTATCTAGAGCACTATAATCTCCAGGAAGATTGGGGGTGGGGGAATAGAACTTTATTAAGCCGTGAACATCAGTTCCCTTGGGCATCAACTCCGTACTAGTTTGTGGACTCATACAGACTTCTACGCTTTAAAACATTAATTTTCATGGAGCTATAGGACAGGGGCTGGAAGCAAGCACAGTAGGGTGAAGGGTGTCAAACTCTGGACTGAAGCAATCAGGGACCAGGGGCAAGCACAGTGGGGGAGCAATGGTACAGAATTCCCCCAGGACTGGCACAGAGTCAGTATCTACCTCTCTCCACTGCAGCCTGCGCTTTGGGAGCTAGTTCTTGTTCTCTCTATCTGTGCTGCTCTTCCCACGCTCCTGGAGTGGAAACTGACTGTAGCTACTATTGTAACCAAACACCTGGCAAACCATAATGGGCCCCTTCTGAGTGTGGGCTGGCATCACTGTAAACCTGGTGCTGTTGGCAGCATGAGTTAAGTGGAGAGGCTACTGGATGGGGATTCAGGTGATTTGGGATTCTATTGCTAGCCTTGCCACTGGTCCAGTGCAGTGTTTCCCAACCAGTGTGCCATGACACAGGGGTGTGCCCTCAGACCTGTGCAAGTGTGCCATGGAATTTTTTGGAAACACTGCTTGAAGAGTTTTGGATTGGCTCCTGAATATTCATGAGTTCATTTGGAGAATATATTGTGGTGTGCCTCAAAATAATTAAAGTTATCAAGGTGTGCCATGGCAGAGAAAAGGTTGGGAACCACTGATCTAGTGTGTGACCTTGGACAACTCAACTTCCCTGCTCTGTGACTCAATGTCTCCATTTACAAAATGCAGATAATGGTATTTACCTTCCTTTGTAAAATGCTTTAAGATCTGTGACTTGGCCATTATGCTATAGGAGCTAAATATTATTACTTCATTTTGGGGTTTATGAGATGACATTTAGAAAGACTCCCCATTATAAATGTAAGACAAACAAAGAGTCCTGTGGCACTTAAAGACTAACGTGCTTATTTATTGCATGAGCTTTTGTGGGAGAAATCCCACTTCATTAGACACTTACAAGATGGGAGAAAGCTCATGCAATAAATAAATTTGTTAGTCTTTAAGTGCCACAGGACTCCTTGTTTGTTTTGCTGTACTAGACTAACACGGCTACCCCTTTGGAACATTATAAATGTGCATCACTTCTCCCTGAGTACTGAAGAAACATACCCAATATTTGTTCAGTTATCATATATGTGCCCAGTCTGACTTAAACAGCCCTTCCCTCCCCATCCCAAGGAAAAATCTGAGTCTTTTCTGTTAGTATTTATTCACTGTGTCTTTCGTCTCAGCAGATATTGTAACCTAGTCTTGCTCATGTGACAATATAATTTGAAAACAAATAAGTGAAAGATTTTATATGCCATAACCAAACAATGACAAAAGCTTTTACTGACCTATCGCCACTTGCCTCAGGACCTAAAGCTAGCTACAAACTGCATGCCACTCAGCAGGGTATTATAAATTTCAGTATGCTCTTCATTTCAAAATCCCAGTGTTGACTCAAGTTCTGAGCATTGGCAGACCTGACTCTCAGAATTTTTAACAGGAAAAGGCAAGGTAAGAAAAATGTTGTGCTGATTGGAGCTGAGTGTTCTCTTTCACACAGCAGTGGCACTCTGGTTGTAGTTATGTGTATGCAGCATGGCAATCCAGCCCCATGAAAGCAAAACTGAGACTTTTAGTCATGTGCAAACCTTGATGAACTGGTTACTTCTGAAGTAGTTTTTTCTAATTTCCTATCTATTCTGAGTGGAATCTCTTAAGTATGTTCCTCCTTTGGGACCTGGATCTTGCAAAGTGGTGAATGCTCGCAATTTCAATTGACTTCAGTATGCACTCAGCATTTCACAGGAGGTGCCTTGTGCTTTAAATGGACTAAGTTCTCAATAAAATGTTATTCTCTTAAACACCAGAATTAGATTAATTATGTGCCAGATCTGCAGCTGGTGTAAACCAGTGTAACTCCACTGACAACAATTGTGCATTCCTGATTTAAACCGGAGGAGAACCTGGCACAGTGTCTAGGGCTTGTGATAGACGAACATACTGAAGGCAGTCGGCAGCAACATTAATGCTGTTTCCAGTTCCCACAGAGGTGCCTTTCTCTGCTGGCTCTTGCATTAGTACGTGTTCCATGGTCATGAAAACCTACTCCAACTACTTCCTTCTCGGGTTTTCTCCCTTTGCATATTTTTTCCAAAAGGTGATTTCTATGTCTGGCACATCAAGGCTCTAAGAGGATGTCTCTTTAGTCTGCTTCACTCTCTGATCTTTTATTTATTTTTGCAGAAACATAGTCATATAATAACAGAAACTTGGAATGCAGATTGCTTTCATGGTGTATTCAGAAGTAAGACTTACAGCTGTAATTATTAGAGGATCATTTTTCATTTTATTGGTTTATTTTTTTTCCAGTATCACTAATTGCCAATAAGATTTTTTTCTAGACCACTGGGTGTAAGTTAAAATAATATGTAGTGTAATAAAAATAGTAATAATTGAATAGTGATTTATACAGATGTGGCTGGTCAAGTTTCAGGGTTATTTTCTCAGTCAAAGTACCATAATTCCATGAGTCTGAATTTGTAATTTACTCTTCATTTTAGAGGTTGTAGTACTATGTGGCTTTTACAAAGAGACTTTAATAGATATAACATAAGAGTTTTAAAAACCAATTCTGGAAATAGATTCAGACTTACAATATTTTAAAGCTTATACACAAAGCCTTGATGGCAGCTATTCAAAAATTAGTTAGAGATCAACAAACTTGGGGTCAGCCTTTGCCATTGTTAATCATAATTAATAGTATTTTACTTCAAAATAGCCCTAGGGGTGTAAATGAAGTTATTATGGATTAAGGCACTATTCAGTGTGAGAAGAGTGGCAAAATTTGGCCCTGTTACCTTGCATTTTACAAAAATTGCATATTACTAAAGGCATTTAAAACACCTGCAAAGACTAATGGTAATAAGTGAATGGATGATTAGTATCAGGAAGTAATTATAATTGTATGAAGCAATGACATGTCATGGCTTCACTAACCTTTCTACTGCTGTACTAACAATCTATTTGACAGAATTTGTTTATATTCTGATGCAGAAAAACACCATACCTCTTTCAATGTGCATTATTTAAAATAGCATGTAATTGTATGAAAGAATATTTATTAAATATACTGGCCCAGATCCAACTGGGAAAAAGCAACATTGCTCAATTTTTTAAGGATCTGCTGCCCTTTATGTTTTATATAATGAAAAATTTGGGTTGCATAGAGGAAAATACAGAGATAAAGCTTCTCTAGAAATTCACTATGTGACTCTACAAGCACCATTATCCTACTACATACCAAAACCTCACCCATATCTGCACTGTCTAGTTTTGAATTGCATCATAGTCACAGTCATATTCATCCTTAGCTTACAAGAAAAGACTTTTTTTTAGAGTCAGAGAATGCCATGAACTGATGCAAAGCACTGATGATATTTGTAGTTGCAAGCCTGAGTTGTGAAGTATGAATCTGGCTGCAAACTTGGTTTTAACGTCTTAGAGTTCACAGGGGCATCTAGAGTCAAGATTTTGTTTGGTCCCATCTTTTGCAATAACAGAAGGGTGCTGGAAAGACTAGATATAGGGTTATGCTCTGCAGACTATGGAAAACTGGGCAAAAAAAATACAGGTGGGGCATAGATAGTATCAGGCAAATCTTTGTCCATGTGACTAGAAATCTGCTTTTATGATCATATGAATGAGTCTAATCCCAAATTCCTTTCTCAGTCTTTCTTCAAGTCTTACTCTAGCAAAATCCCATTGAACTAAATGGGATATTTGCCCATATGAGCATATTGGAATTTGTCCAATAATAATTAACAACAACAGTGATTCTGCTCTTCTGGCTCAGCATAAGGTAATACCATATGCTCATATCAATTGTGAAGTGGAAAAAATTACCAACTAAAAAGAGCCTAAAGAGTGATGTTAAAGTATACTCATATTACAGTCATACTCTGAGCCAAATTCTGTTATTCTCTTTGGAGCAAGAGCTCCCTTTTATACTCCAATGAGAGTATTTCACCAATTGACACCTACAGAATTCATCCTTTTCTTCTAAAATATTAATGATTTTAACAATGATGAGTGAGTAATCTTCAAATTTATATTATTCACAATTCAAGGTTTCATCCAACACCCATTAAAATCAATACAAAGGCTCCCACTGACTTCAATGGGTGCTAAATCAGGCCCTAAAAGAACTCTTTTCTTCATGTGTTTGGCCAATTTGGCCAAATTCTGCTCTCAGTTACCTCAGTGGGGTTGCCTAGGGAGGTTACACGGGTGTATTTGAAAGCAGAATTTGGCTTGTAGTCTTTTAGTACTTCCATTCATTTACTTTAATTATTACTTTTTGTAAGCAGCTCACCAGTCCTGCACCAAGATGTATTGCACTGTTTTATTAATCAACAGTCAGATGAACTACTTCTCCTGGCCAGTTTCGGAGAATGAGTATTCCATAGCACATTGTATGCTTCAGAAAAAAGAAGATCTGGATTTGTGAAAACAGCTCGATATTCATAGCCTTAATAAGGATATAAACTAGTCTTGGAGAGTGAGAGAATTCTCATGGAGAATCTGATACATAACATACAGAAAACTCGATCCTTTTACTGTACCTTGAGTCCCATGATTGAGCAGCTGTTGTGATCTTCACAGGATGTGAGATATTCCAACAATGTGATAGAATGAAAGACAAATAAAACAGAAAGGGTAGAGGATTAGATGGTTTAGGTCCCAGATGCACTAAACAGCCCTTGATAACCCCTGGGAACAATTTATTGATTCCTTCTTTGTGTTCCACATACCCTTTAAGTGATTTCATTTCCTCATTTCCCATAATCACATCACTTGGTGTAGAAACCTTTTGGTTTCTGAAACCTGTGGATGCACAGATGAGTTGAGATTCTTGTGTGGTGGCTATACATTTTATTATATGTGAAAAGCTGATACAGTAAATGTAACTCCTTGGAGCCAGTAGGTCTGGAGTTTTCATCATTGGTGGACCATTCCATCAAGGAAGCACCAGCAGGTAAATTGGTTTGGCAAGCCAAGCTTTAATTCTGTTCGGTAAAACTGGGGTAATTCCGCCCTGTGGTTTTTTCCACTCATGTAATGAAAATAAGGTACTTGGAAGAGCTGACTTTAGTATGAAAAGCATACTGCCAGCTTAGCACAAAAACTGAGATCAAATGCAATACTGGTTAAGCCCAGGGGTCTGCAACCTGGCTGGGATAATCTAGTGGGAGTGGTCTTGCTTTTTTAGCAGGGGGTTGGACTAGATGACCTTGTGGGTCCCTTCCAACCCTATGATTCTATGAACCTGTGGCTCCTGAGCTGCACACACCTCTTTGGCTTCCCCCTTGTGGCTCTGAGCTCCAGGCCCACAACACCGTGGCAACCAGGGGACCCTGCAGCAGGTGCCCTGGCCCAGCTTCTCCCATCAGGAGGCTATACCCATTGTGGCTCTCAGAACACTTGAAGGAATTTTTAAAAATGGCTCTTCTTATCTGTTGGGTTGCTAACCCCTGGTCAAGCTCATGCTAGGCACCTACAGGAGAATGGAATGTAATTCACAATTGTGGGGATACATTTACAATTGCATTTGCTGATGTTAAAAATATCACCTTGCTCATTATTACTGACAGAAAATTCACTCCATCTCATAATGTAAATCAATGAAACACTTCCTTGATTGAAAAAGAAAGAAAGAAAGAAAAAGAATTCTAAATTTTGCCAGTTTAGCAAAATGAAACATCATATTACTCAATCCAGCCGACCTTCGTATTCCATCCTATGGCCAGCAAGTGCTTTTATTGTTCCTTATTTAAGGAGCTGTCAATGTCACAGGGTTCTTCCTCGTCAGGCCAACAGTAAAGATAATGTAGAAAACTCTTCACAATAGGCAGTTGCTTTTGTTGGTTCCTTCATTTGGGACAAACAAAGTCACCTAAGCATTCTTGCTGCTGTTTCATGAAGCAAAGCTAGTGAGAGAGAACGTGCAGAGAGAAGAGTGGAAAGGTTTATTTTAAAAACAACAAGGAGTTGTGTGGCACTTTAAGACTAACAGATTTATTTTTTGCATGAGCTTTCGTGGGAGAAGATCCCACTTCCTCAGATGCTTCGAAGATGGGTGAACTTACAGAAAGGAATGAAACTAAATGCAAGGGGGTGTAAAACATAGGATCAGGTCATACAGTAACAGCAAATCAGAGCAGTTTTCAGGTTCAAACCATGGGAAGCCTGAAGTCAAATTACCTTTTGTAATGGGAAAAGAATCCATAGTCTCGATTCGGTTCTGCTTTCACAGAATTTAGCTTGCATATTAATTTGAGTTCAGCTGTTTCTCTTTGAAGTCTTGATGTCCCAGCTACATCTCTAACGACAGTCATTAACAAATCAGTCATCGAGTGATTAGGAAGATGGAAGTGCTCAGCAACTGGTTTTTTTGTTCTTTGATTTCTGATATCAGCTCTGTGCTCATTCAGCCTCTTACACATTGATCTTCCTGTTTGTCCAATATATACGATGATTAGGACCTATGATGGTATCTATTGTGCAGATATGTGGGCAGACTGTCTCCTTCTCTCTCTCTCAAGCGTTAGTAGACAGACCATTCCTTGCTTATAGGCAGCCCCCTAATCTTAAACAGATTCTCACCAGCAACTACACATCTAACAACAGAAACATTGAAGCAGGCACACACTCATGCAACAAACCACACTGCCAAGTCTGCCCACATATCTGCACAATAGATACCATCATAGATCCTAATCAAGCCTGCTACTCCATCAAAGGCTCATTTACCTGCTCATCTACTAATGTGGTCTATGCCATCACGTGCAAGAAATGCCCCAACACCTTATATATTGGACAAACAGGAAGATCACTGTGTAAGAGGCTGAATGAGCACAGAGCTTATATCAGAAATCAAAGAGCAACAAAACTAGTTGCTGAGCACTTCCATCTTCCTAATCACTCGATGACTGATTTGTTAATGACTGTCGTTAGAGATGTAGCTGGGACATCAAGACTTCAAAGAGAAACAGCTGAACTCAAATTAATATGCAAGCTAAATTCTGTGAAAGCAGAACCGAATCGAGACTATGGATTCTTTTCCCATTACAAAAGGTAATTTGACTTCAGGCTTCCCATGGTTTGAACCTGAAAACTGCTCTGATTTGCTGTTACTGTATGACCTGATCCTATGTTTTACACCCCCTTGCATTTAGTTTCATTCCTTTCTGTAAGTTCACCCATCTTCGAAGCATCTGAGGAAGTGGGATCTTCTCCCACGAAAGCTCATGCAAAAAATAAATCTGTTAGTCTTAAAGCACCACACGACTCCTTGTTGTTTTTTTGCTGGACTAGACTAACATGGCTATCCCTTTTGAAATTGACAAGGTTTATTTTGCCACCATTCTTCCTGAAGATAGGAAGAGCCCTAGAATCATGATTCAAAGGAGTAGCTGTGTTAGTCTAGTTTAGCAAAACAAGCAAGGAGCTCTGTTGCACTTAAAGACTAACAAATTTTATTGTATGAGCCTTTGTGACGAAGTAGGATTTTCTCCCTAGAAAGCTCACGTGATAAATAAATTTGTTAGTCTTTAAGCACTACAGGATTCCTTGCTTGTTTTTCTAGTATCATGAATTACCTTTTAGATTTTCATACAACTTAAGCCAGGACTTCATTTGAGCATAAATTCTCCATAAAGCTGCAATGCACTCAAACAGCACACTGGCACTTCTTACCTCCAGACTTAAAGAAAAAAAAATCTACTGCTTCATTGGAACATGGAAGAAATGAAAACAGAGATACAGAACATTGGGTATATTTCTATTGGCTCTGGCTGCTGGGCACATTATATCAGTAGCCTTTGGTTCCTGAAAGGTTCCTCCTTTGCAGATATTTACAGAGGCATCTGTAGCAGTCAAATGGGCTGCACTTAAATGAATGAAAAATAAACGTATGAAACCATATTTCCCATTCTCTGGAACACAGTAAAAGTGTCTCCTGTTCCTTTCAGCACCTAAACTAGATACATTCATCAGCTCATGAAAAGACATTGGCATATGGTTTGGGGAGACATGTATTCTAAGGAAACGAAGCTATGTCACCCAATACTTTCCAAATTAAATAAATACCTCTGTCATTGTATATATTTTTGCAGGCTGAGCTAGTAACAGTGTGAATAATTTTCTCATGTACTGTGCTAAGCCCTATGGAAGACCTTTGCTTTTACAAGGGTTTGTGTTCTTTGTCACACAAAAGCTTTCCCTTTACTTAATATAAACCCCCTTAAAGTGTTATTGGCTTCCTGTAACAACTGCCTCAGCTATATTTGCACAGGTTATTTACTGCTGTTAGCACATTTATGTTAAGAAAGGGATCATATACCATTTAACTTTAGCAAAACTAAGTTAATATATGCAGGTCTATGCTGCTTGATAGCATCTTGCTGTGCTTTTAAAGGGGAAGGGGGCAAAAAGTTCCTGGAAAAGAAAACTACACTGAGCTTTATGAAAGGCCATGCCATACTGATCATCAGGATTGCATGCATGGAGCAAGGACACTGAATAGATCCAAGTTTGATTTTGGTTTCACATGTGGCTCATAAGAGGCAAAATTCACCCCATAGCAAAGAGGCAGCACAATGCATACGCACTGCTTCCTTCCTTTTTAAGACCTTTAAGTGATGTATTTAAAAAAAAAGGAGTCTTGTGGCACTTGTAAAGCCCAACAAAGTTATTTATCATATAAGCTTTTGTAGGCATGACCCCACCACATAGAAGTGATTTTGATTTTCATCCAAGAAGAACAAATAATAAAATAGTTGCTATCTCTTCGCCCCAAGAAAATAGTTAGTTGTGGATGTAGAGGCTAACATTTAACACAGGCACCTAACAATTCTTCTACGAACATCCTAAATGGTTTACATTTTTCACCAGCACAACACAATTTCTCATCCTTGTTGTGTCATATTATAGCGATTTAGTTCCCCATTCATGTGCTGCGGATTTGCACACTAACCACCATTAATTTTAATTAGTTACCTGTTTAAATCGCATATGCATTGATGGGAGAATAAATCCAGGTTTCCTTCAATCTTAAATATCTGTAAAGAAATTCCCCAGTCCAGGAAAGCACTTAAATACAAGCTTCACTTCAACCATATGAGTAATGCCATTGATGTCAAGCGCTTTCCTGCATAAATGCCCGGTGAGGGATAGAGAAAAGACAGGGTTTGTTAAGTAGCCCTGACAGTGGTCCTGAAAGTGAGATTTTTCAACCAAACAAAGCCAGCAAAATTAAATACAAATGGGTAAAATTTTCAGAAGCACCCAGGTCACTTAGAATTTTTTGAAAATTGTATCCAATACTAGTTTTAAAATAATGGTAAGGTTGCAAAACCAAGCACTCATAAATGTCTAGACATTTAAAAAGTTAATGTTTCTCCTTCAGCATTAACTCACCAATATTAAATATAGGTATTGGGAGCATTTTCCATTCCAGTTCTGTTTGTTAAATGTAAACTTCAAAGGATTCTTGCTGAGCATTAATAGATATCATAAATATATACGATATTTAATGTTAGTAGTCATTGGCGTTTCCTAACTTTTGAGTTTAGAGGGCTTGATTTTACAAGAGATTTTTTTTTTTTTGGCATGGTACTATCATTTGTAGCTATTTATCCCTATGCAAAGAGATGAATTTCACCTTGTATGATAAAAAAAAGGCACCTCATATCAAAATACTTCTTTGATGTTTGTGAAAGCTTGTGATTTATTTGGTTAGTTTATGTTCACCCAAGCTTTTTGAGAAATAGGAACTCTTGTGGTGAAGAAACCACTGTGCTTCCCTTGCTGGCAAGCTTGCTAAGCCTCCAGAACGAATGGGCTCTACCTGAATTAATAATATAGAGCTGTTCTGCAAAATGTTTAAAACACAGAATGATGTATAGCTTTCTCAGATCTATGTGTCATGGTTTCACTTACCATGAAAACCTAAATATGGTGTGATGGTAGTGTTTAGATAAGACAGATGGAGAAGTGCCGTGCAGACTCGATATTGTAGAAATGCTGATCCTTATAAATGAGCTGTATTGCTCAGTGGGATTTTCTTGGCTGACTTTTTAAAAATCCAAGCTCAATTAAATCATCACAGCTGGGAAGAAAATATCAAGAATTAAATAACTATTTTATGAGTTGTAAGAGTGAGAAAGTTTTAAGTAGTTAAATAATTACAGAGCTCTGTGAGGGTTACAAGGAAGACAAATGAGCTTGTGGCAGATGATGTTATTTATTCTAGCTTTATGCTGAAAGATAAATGAAAGCATCAAGGATGTGGAAAGAATTCAATTCAGAACCAAAGATATAGCTGTCAAAACAAATAAAGGCCTAAGTATGGTAATGAAATGTACCATTCATGCGCAGGACCAGGGAATGACGATACCTTGAACTCAATACTTCCACAAGCTGTTTCGATGCAACAAAGTGTCAAAAAAATTGGTTATGAAGTTAAATGTGGCTTGAGCAGCATGCAAGACCACTCTCAACTTGTTTGTTAGCAACAACAGAATTCCATAAGCATAGGAATAAAGAACAACAGCATGCATGTTGGTGTGTTGTTGTGGGGATACAAAACTTACATAGAATCATGTGACAAGTATAGTGAGACCCGTACCTCGTGGGGACTGACAATGGCAAAACACATTTTTAGACCTGTAGGCCTGATTCCAGTCTCATGTTAGGGTTGCTAATTTTGATTGGAAATATTCCTGGAGAGTCTCACTTGACATAATCTCTAATTAAAGATTAAGCTTTGATTCCTGGAGAGTTAGGCACCCTACTCATGCCATTTTACAAGATGTAAATCAGGAGTAATTCTTCTGAAGTGTATCACTGTAAGTGAGACTAAAATCAGGCTTTATTGGTCTGTCATGCAACAAAGCAAAAGTAGTGAAGATGTGACACTGTAAGCTGTTTGGGATAGGCACCATCTTTTGTTATGTCTTTAAAGAGCCTAGCATGATGAGGTTCTCGTCCGTGATAGGCACTCGTAAATGTTACCATAATACTTACAAAATAATAATGATATGGATGATTTGAAACTATATGCATGGTTACCAAATGAGATACAGAGATGCATGAGGTGTAGAAGTTTGGTGAAGATGTAAAGCTACAGGTTGGCTTGACCAAAAGAACATTGGTATCTGTGATGAGGGCAAGTTAGCACAACTAGACTGCATTCAAGTTAATGCAAACACCATCCAAGATAGTTCTCAGAATGACTCTTATAAATACCTTGGAATCAGGGAACCCTCTGACTTACATCAGGAAGTCAAAGAAGTGAGAAAAAGCTTATTACAGATGAATAAGATAAAATTCAGCTTCAAGAATTTGATACAAGCCATTAATATGTGGGCAATCTCTGCTGCATAGTATATTGCTGGCGTGATCAAGTGGAATCAAAAGAAGAAGAAATTTGACATTCAAACAAGAAAGCTCCTGATGATGCACAAGAGTAATGAATATCAGTCAAGATCTGGGCAGGAGGTACAGAAGAAAATTGTTGATATCTGTGGAAGAAACCATTCTTGATGAAGAACAACACATCAAAGGATATGAGGAGTTAGTCAAGTTAAGAACAAGTGATGTCTGAGTATACATCTCAGCTCTAGGAAGCAAGAAAGAAGATAGAAAGCAAATCACCAAAGACTCAAAGGATTTACACAGAAATCAATGCACAGCCAGTGGTTGAGAGAGACAAAACCCATTAGGTGACTGAAGATTAATGAACTCAGGACTTGTAGATGAATACCTCAAAAGAGAACTTCATTATCAATGCACAAGAGCAATTTTTAATTTTTAACTATGTTAGAAGTAAAATTGGTCAATCAAACTGTTCTCCCAACTGCAGAATGTGTTCTGAAAAGGAAGAGACAGGGTAACGTGTTGAAGGCCAGCAGGTGCCTGGCTTGGACAGAACAAGGGATGGGAAGAGACTATGGGTATGTGCACACATAGGCTTTAAAGTGAAACAACGCTGGTTGTTTTGCTTTAAAAATAATTAGGTCCACACAACGTTTTTCTGTTTTGATATGACAAGCTCCATCATATCGAAACAACAAAAGGTGAATCAGAATGTTAAAACCAACTAGATAATCGAAAGAGCCCTTGAATCGAAACAGTTCTTTTGAAACAACGCTGTTCCTACGTGTTGTTTCGAAACAACATTGTTTCAGTAAAGTGGATTTGACCTTCCTCCCAGGGAGCATGGCACCCTGGAAGGAAGGCCCACCCCCTCAGCACCCTGGCCAGGGAAGGGTGGTGAGGGGGGGCAGGGGCAGGGATCACCGGGTGCCTCTTATCCCCTGCTGCTTGCAGGGCAGTGGGGGAATGGATCACGGGGTGCCCCTTATCCCCCACCGCTGGCCTGGCAGCAGAAAATGGATCACGGGGCATTCGGCATCCCCTGCCACTGGGCGGGCTGTGGGGGAATGGATCGCAGGGTGCCCTTATCTCCTGCCGCTTGCAGGGTCACAGGGGAATGAATCATGGCGCACCCCTTATCACTTGCCGCTCGCCGGGCAGCGGGGGAGGGATGCCCCTGCGTCCTGCATACCCTGCCCTTGGCTGCATGATCGGGGCAGGAATTCCAAGGGTGGAGGATGCCTGGTGCAGGGGCATCCCGCCCTTGCTGCCTAGCCAGTGGCAGGGAATGAGGGGTGCCCCATGATCCATTCCCTTGCTGCCCTGCAAGTGGTGGGGGATAAGGGGCACTCCACGATCCATTCCCCCTGCCAACTGGCCAGCGGTGGGGGATGCCAGACACCCTGCGATCCATTTCCCCACCGCCTGGCCAGGCGGGGGATGCTTGCTACCCCACAATCCTTCCCTAGCCACCCTGAAATCGGCAGAGGATGCAGGGTGCCCTGCGATCCCTGCCCTGGGGGCTTTTTTCCCCTGCCAATGGCTCTCGTTGGGAGAGTCAGGCAGGGGATTGAGTGGCAACATGGCCCTCCCAGGGTGCCCCTCTTCCAAATCGAACTAGCAAGTCCTGTGTCCGGACATGCTAGTTTGATTTGGTTTTTTTGTCTGAACCTGTTAAATCAATTTAGCATGAATCGATGTAATGACTTTTATGTCGACTCAGCTTAAATCGGTTCAGCTGGAATCGATTTTGCTATGTGTGTGTGGACATAGCCAATGAGATTGTTAAGTATCTGGATTGGCACCTCTGTGGAAAATATGGATTTAAATGAACCATACAGTACTGTGCAGTGTTTTTGTAGCCATGTCAGCCACACAACATTAGAGAGGGATATAATATCTTTTACTGGACCGATTTCTACTGTGAGAGAGAAGCTTTCAAGCTCACAAAGAGCCATTCTGCAGGTCTAGTAGTACTATGACCACTGAAGTGAAAGTGCTCTGGACGAGGAAGAAGCTAAGATTCTATCACAGACCAAACCACTGAGGAAATAGATCAGATATAGCTGTTGTAGAAAAGATGTCATATAAGACCATATTGACAATGCCAAACCAACAGACAGAAACATAAAAAAGAGACAGGATGAGAAGATATTGAAGCCTAAAGAACTCTAACAAAAGAGGAACAGTTATGGACAACTAAACACGTGGAGGACTTCCAAAGGGGCAACTTAAGAACATTTCAGAGGCACAAGATATAACAATCAGTGATTTTCAAGAGACAGAAGTGCAATTAGGCATTGCAAGAAATTTTAAAGAAAGTCAAAGGAGAACAGCAACTAAAATGCAGAAATTCTGTGGAGTGTTACACCAAACTCTTGACTCATTTAAATCTGCAGAATCAGTGCATGGGTTGGGTTTACTGATGACTCATGGGGATAGATTTTAGACCATAGCTTTTTTATGCCTGAATAGATTGTATGTTGTGAAAACTTTTATTTTTTTTTTAAATCCCCATGATGTAATGCTTAAGGATAATAATATGCAAGGAGACACCACACCTTACTGGATGCTGTGGAGGAAATTGTATAATTAATCACTGCAACTTTCCCTGATGGGAGGGTGATGGAAATGCAAAATGTCTGCATACAATGTAGACTGAATTAACCAAATACTTCATAGGACCTGATTCATGGACCTAATCCCATCACTTCATGCTCAAGTCACTGGGAGACTTTCTGTTGATTTCAATGGCCTTTAGATAAGGCCCAGAGAAGTGGAACAGTGCAATCATTTACATTTTCAGTCACTGCACTTAGCTTCAGCAGGATCAGACATAGTTGCCTGTCTCTCACTTCTGGCATAATAGGGATGAATATTTTGATTTTCAGTTCTCGCTAAGTTTCTATGAGCACAGCACTTACGCTTGCTCACAAGTTCAGGTGAATGCTAACAGAATTAACTGAGTTACTCACAGTCACTTCTGGAAAGTAATGGAGAACTTGGGAAGCCTTGAGAAAAGCAAAAATGGTAGTGCTGTCTAAGGGGAATGTCAGTAATGGCAGTGCAGAAAAGTTAATTTCACTCTTTAACAATGCTAGCCAGCTAATTGCACAAAATAGGTAAGACTACTCAATAGCTTCAGCTCCAAGAATACAGAGGCCAGACTCTCAGATATGGTAAATAGATATCACTCTACTTAATTCCTTTAGTGCAAGTACATAGATTTACATCAGCTGAGGACCTAGCCCAGAAGCCTCTGCAAATAGTGTAGTGGCTAGCACTTCTGTTTAATATGCAGAAAAGACTGGGTTCAAGCCCCAGAGGGTTAGAGTTGATGATCTCATGAGGTCCCTTCCAACCCTATGATGTGACTCTATCTTAATTACCATTTTGGCTAGAAGCCTTCCACTACCCATCAGTGGTATGTCGTCTTCAATCCTCTATTTTGGCTTTCCTATTGGTAATCTGACTGAGCAGCTGTCAATTTAACAGTTAATACTGAGACAATAAATCTTGGCAGCATGGAACAACAGTTTCTACAGGATCACCAGGGACTTCTCTATATAGTATATTAGTCCACCCAGCTGGGCTGTAAATTCTAGTGTGCACCAGCATGTTACTAACTGGCTCACATGGACCTCATTGGCATGTAATAAAAGTTCCCTACTGTGTAGAACTGTTTGAAACAAGACTACATCAACATGCTGAACAGAACTTGTGCACACCAGCAGGGTCACAATGGACAGTTAGTGTATGACATACTTGTGTGTGGTGCGCTAGAATTTATACTCCAGTTGGCTTATACAAATACACCATATAGAGAAGCTGTAAGATTCTATTCTTTCTGAAGCCTGCTTGATGGTAGCCATTAATCCAAATATCTGATTAAAACCTGACCTATACACAAAGTATGTCAATTTAGTTTAAATTAGTTTCCTAAAACAGTTTCCTGAAACCAATATAAAAATGTCCACACGGGCTTGCACGGAAATAATTAAATCAGTTTCCTAAAACTGATTTAGTTATTTCCGTGCAAGCCTGTGTGGACATTCTTGTAGTGGGTTAGCCACTTTTATTCTGATACAAAAATGCCTACACAAAGGTTTCCCAGCAAAATACCTCAACAGTATTACTTCACACCTTTCCTTATTTTGGTGCAAGTTTGTGTGTAGATCAAGTCTAAACTTGAGTTTTGAGAACTCTTTCATGTTGCTGGACATTCTTTCTTTCTTTCTTAAATGACCATTGAAAGTGTGATGGTGTCCAGGTCTAGCACAGAGAACTTCCACTCCCACTAGGTGTATTTCTGCAGAGGGGCCAGGTACAATTGAAATCCTTGAGTTCCTTGCTCCAGAATGAGCTATGGATTGAATTATGGCAACTAGGATCCCCACAGGGGGCAAGAAGAGGCAGAACTGGCCTGATTCAGGAAGATGGGAGTGGGGCATATACTGCACCCTGTAGAAGGATGAAGCAGAGGTTATGCACTCATAAGGCTTTCTGACTGCCTGAGACACAGGCGCTCCTGTTGGGCTAGCCCAGCTCTACACCATCCCTATGCTGCAAGGTGTCCACCAAAGGCAAACTGAGCCCTCAAGTTATTATTCAATTTAATATTTTAATACATTACTTCCAAAAACTATGTCAAAAGAACAAGAAGGTTGCAAAGTCAAGTACTCAAAAATGAAGAATAGGCTACATTGAGGATGCCTGTTGAACCTTAATGTGGCTCCCTTGTGCACAGGAATTAATCCGTTCTTTAATCGCATGATCACATAATATTTTTTCCACAGGATCATTGGTTTATTCAGTTCACAGGGTGGGTAGTTTCTTTTTATCTTCATCATCCAATGTGGGTATGCTTTATTTACTTCTCATCATCCAAACCTCATGGTTTTTAAAAAATAAAAATTTTCCTTGTAGCAATTTCCATTATGCTTTTTCATTGTAGTGGCTTCCTGCTTCACAAACATTGATAAATTGTTTTCAAAACAGCCTTAAAATGATCTCCAGTTCACATATAGGGAACTGGGACACAGGGGATAAGGACAAAATTGTTCAAAATGTCAACTAATTTTGGGTCTCCAACCTGAGAAGCCAGAGTTTTTAGTAGTTCAAGACATTTTATGTGTTCACAGAAGCTTTCACATTGACCTCAGTTGCAGCTGTGAATCCTCAGCACTTTTGCAAATAAGGAACAGAAAGTGGCCATCTGTGAAAATTTTAGTTTATCTGACTTCCCCAACACCACATAGGAACTCTCTGGCATAGACAGGGATAGAAATGAATTCTCCAAGGTGGCATTCTAATACCCCCATTACAAGGCCATCCTTTTTTTTCTGCAATCACCTTTCAACTTTGGCAACAAATGAGGCATGGATTCTACAAACAAAGGCTATTTCACCATGCAGTCCTGATTCACTCCCTGCGCACTATTCATCCTATGTCCTGAATGAGGCAGGGGTCCTGCTGAAAAAAAAAAAATGTGATCATGTAATTATAGGCTACACGGGAATGCATATGCAACAAGGGGCCAAACTAAGGCTTTACAGCAATGCTCACAGATTTTTGCAGGGGCACAGTCAACATGAGGCACATCCATTTTCAGTGTACGGAGGACGTCATCTGTGCAGGAGACAATGCTTTCTTAGGAGCAAGTCAGACTATAGAATGAACTCCTACAGGAACTGAGGACCATCAAACCTCACGTCCTGCTGCAAATCCAAGAAACATTTCTTTATTCCTGCCTACTCTAACATAAATACAAAGCAATATGTTTATTAAAACAATAAGAAAAACAATAAAATGACCTGTCCAAACAAGACATTCCACTGCACACAGGTCTCCCTTTAGGGAGAAAATGAGAGAACAAACAAACAATGACAGATGGGGAGTCATGTTGCTTAAGAACTACTGGCATGTCCATGGATATTATGGCTATGGCTGTGGTAAAATAACTTGAATAGTATAGAATGCTCTTTTTAAGACATTAATTTAATAATATCTGAGGGCAAGAATAAAATACCTCAGGGCATGTAGTGAGTTCTGTAAATATATTGTAAGATAGGCTTAGAAGCTGTGCTTAACAGCTTCTGAATTGAAAGGGGGGCAACTAATCTGCATGGGTCCTGTATTAGCAAGGATACAAAGAGCACAATTAGCTGATTAGCATACTGGGTGCAAAGCATAGTGGGTAATAGTATTTGGGGTTAGTTTGCTCACAAATCTATCAATATCTTTAGTAATTCTACTAAAGGGAAATATGAAATACTGTCCTTGTGTGAGCTGCTACTCTCTGTTTGTTTCAAATCTGTCTGGGTTAGTTAAAGGGTAAAAGCCACCCATAGTTAGAAAAACATTTGTTAAGAGAGGCTTCTGCATGTTTCAGCCTGAAAGAGACTAGAACAGAAGTGGAATATTTGCATTGTTTCAATGTTTGGGGTAGTTGTCTCTTTTCTTATTGCCTCTTCTGTTTTTTGTTATGAAAATAGCTGATTTATAGCTGCTAAAGACTAAAAGAGCTGACTATTACTGAGCCTAGTAAGAAATCTTCTCTCTCTCTGAGCTGAAAAGGAGCAGCAATGTGGGGTGACCAGCAAGTGAAGCTAGTGAGAGCAGCCAGTGGTGAGCTGGCTGACATGAGGGACCAGAGGGCAGTGCTAGCAGACACTCCAAATTGGGCACCTTGACTGCAAAGTGACATGTATGTCCAGACCACTCAGATAAATGCATATACAAATGCTTTTTTCTGTGGGCATTTACCTGTTTAGATTAATATGATTATTCTGTCCACAAATCTTACAGCTGGAACCTATGGCCTAAATTTACAGAAGAGATTGATGATTTTAGACATCTCCATTTTTATACCCAAATTATTGCACCTCAGACAGATTTGACTTTTTAGGGTGTGTGTTGAACATTTTATGGTATCTCAAATACAGCACAACTCAGCACATTGTGATGCTCCCATTGGTGACACAGAAGTATGAGTATCAGCATCAGGGTAGACTGCTAAAAAGCAGAGCACAAACTCCAACTTGATTGTGAATTCTAAAGATTGATTTCACCAACCAATTGGCCTTAGCAAAGGTGGCTTTTGGGGTAGGCAAAGCAGGCCCCCACTTAGGGCCCCAAGCAGTAAGGGGCCTCATCCCCAACTCAGTGGACAACAGAGGTAGTTGCCTGTTTCGCCTACCTGAGAAACCACATCTGGGGTTGGTAGCAGGAGTGCTCTGAGCCATGGCAGGCACAGACTGCCTGGTAGGAGGCTACAGAGATCGCCTACAGGGAGCTGAGCTTGCTGGGGGGGGGAGGTTGGGGGCCCCTGGCAGGGAGCCAGGGGTCTGCAGGGAGGGGCCTTTGCCTAGGGCTCCAGATAGCCTAAGGCTGCCTTTGGGCCTTAGGCACATTAACAGCTTAAACACAAATTCACAGACTGCACCTTTGGATACTCTGGTCTGTTTCACCACCTAGGTGAGTATATCTGTGTAACAGATGAGCACCTGCTCGAAGATTATAACAATGTTTCGGGTATTCCTAATCCCAATGGACCAGCTCAGTTGTGCTTTGGGTCTCACACCAAAGACAATGGCTGTAGCCAATCCTATGGTAAATTATATGAAGACTTATTAAATAGAAAAGGACACTGAAGAATTATTTACAAGGTTAAAGCAAGCACACAGTCACATGTATGAGTTACAGTCTTAGGTTTCAAAAGGTAATATAAACTTCATTCATCCTTAACCAATCCAGGCCTATCAGCTGAGGATCTCTTCCTTATGTCCAGAAACACCTTGTCCCTCCCAGACCCCCAGTCCCAGCAGTACAGAGAACCTTAGTTCCTTTGTTTGGGGTCCATCTCCTTTCATGTGCTCTGAGCTAGAAAGTCGCCTGATGAAAGGAGTTCACTTATATGACTCATTTTCACAGGAGAAACAAGGATCTTTAGACCTGTTCTTGACAGTTCCACAGCCCAAATATAAGGGGTTTCAAGATCCACCTACAACTCACCTAGTATTGATGGGTATCCTCTTTCAGCAGGAGCATTACAAGTTGTGCAAAAAAGTAGCTCTTCACACCAATTTTTGCCTCTCTCCTGTATGATGAAACGTACATTCACAGAGGCTCACAATACACTTGCTTAAATATTACATCATCATATGGAATACTGACAGTACATGGTGCATTTTGGTTAATTTAATGGTCCTAGGATTTTAAAAATCATACATTTCATGGAGGTGTAACTGAGGCGGTCCCAACCCAAAAAGGGGGGGGGTCACAAGGCTATGCTGGGGGGCTGAGGTATTGCCAACCTTACTTCTGCACTACTACTTTCAGAGCTGGGGAGCCAGAGGGCAGCTGCCAGCTGGGTGCCCAGCTGTAAAAGCAGCACCACCACCATCAGCAGGAGCAGCAGCAGGGCAGAAGGGTGGCAACATACCATACCATGCGCCCTCACATCTGTGCTGCTGCTGGAGGTGGCTCTGCCTTCAGATCTGGGCTCCTGCACAGCAGCCAGGGAGTCTCCTGCAGCCGGAGTGTTCCCGGAGTGAAGCTGACCTGGCCCAGGGAGCAGCCTGTGAGGGGGAAAAGGGAGTCTTCTTCCTCTCCAGTCTTTGCAGAACTAGTAGCTGAAGACTAGCACATGGTCAGAGCCTCTGCTTAGGGCACCCACAGCTCTGCCCCTCCCTGGCTCCAGGTCCAGTGCTTGGGAGTTAATGGGATCTTGGGCTGGCTGCATATGTGTGAGGGGGACAGGGATGACCCTGCCCCTCTTGCCCCAGGTGATGACCTATTCGTTCATCCATAAGGGTGGCCTTGCCCTCCCCCCAAAATTGACAGCCAACCCCCCCACCATGTCACCCTCATCTCTAGTGCTGGTGGCGGCACTGCCTTTAAAGACAGGCTTCCAGCCAGCAGCTGCTCTCCACCCACCCAGCTTTGTGAAATCCAGTCACCCCTACAATAGTCAGATTTCACAGGGGAGACCAGATTTCATGGTCCATGATGCATTTCTCAGCTGTAAATTTGTTCAGAGCCCTACTCATACAGTTCTGTCAATCCATTTCAGATCTGACCAGCGCCAGGTTCTGGACCTTTCCTCAGCAGAGGTGAGAGAAAGAAGTGATACCAGTTCTAAACCAAATTTCCCTTCACATTCCATCTAATATATTTCTAATGATTATATTATACAGATTTATCTAGTATAAAAGGAAAAAAGATTAAACATAGTTATTTAGTCTTTGCTAGATTGTAATGAAGAGGAAAATAAAATAAATTTTAAAGACACACAAGGAAATAAGGGGACACTATATAGAGCAGTGGGTTAATAAATTTGTGACCACAAACTTTAGCATCATTGCTCAGAGGCTAAGAAATAACAGTACTGTTGCATTATAGATCAGGCTCGGTGTGCTCCAACTCACATTCTGTTTGGCCTTGCATTGTCCTTGTTCTGACAAGAATTCTCAACATTTCATTTCCACAAACACAAATCTGAATGTTTTCTTTTTGCTTATTTGTCAGAAGAGAAAAACAGCACAAGACCTTATAAAATAGCATTAGGACTCAGTCTTATTCACAGAAGGTACAAGGATTTTAATTTTTAAAAGAAGTTACAAGATGTTAAAAGGAGTTGAAATGAAAACAGCTAGGTAAGAAAGTACGGGGACAGAAAGAAATTATTGGATTAAAATGTCCATGTAGAGCTTTTCAGGTAAAGAGGAATGGAAATTACTGCAGTTAGTCAGTACAAGACTGAGGGATTTGATAGGTCTAGAGGAAACATCTGTAAAAGAACAGCAATGCAACAATGAGATTGATATGGGTAGGAAAATAGTAAAATGAGAAACAATGAAATAGTGAAACATGCACCTGTCCTTTAATTCTAGGTATATATCCAGATAAGAAACATGGTTTCTACTGCTTAAGTGGTACTTTGTTTGGAGACAGGTCTCCCAAAATTAATATAATTGTAGTATGCTCCGGAGGAGAATAAATCAAAAGAACTATCCTATTTATAATGACTGCTATGCTTTTTCTAAATTAAACAGGAATTAGACAACATAAAAATTTATACAGAAAAGTTGGCTTGCCAACTGTTTTACTAATTAAATAAAGCTGGCATGAGCTGGCACAAAAAATCTTGACTTTTTCACAGTTGCTCTTCACAGATTTTCACCTAATTTTACAACCTTTCAGTTTGCAGATGGGCTGAGTTGTGAAAACTAAATCTGAATACTGTGCAAGCTGTCCTGTTTCTCCCTCCCCTTGTTTAATTCTGGGCTATAGTGAAGGGCCTGCTTGAAATTATGGAACCATTTAACTTAATGAAACATCGTAAAAACAAACAAGGAGTCCTGTGGCACTGTTAAAGACTAACAAATTTATTTATCACATGAGCTTTCATGGGAGTGGGATTTTCTCCCATGAAAACTCATGCAATAAATAAATCTGTTAGCCTTTAAGTGCCACAGGACTCCTTGTTTGTTTTGCTGGACTAGAATAACACTGCTGCCCCTTGCAATTTTTCACCATAAAATAACAATAGCAACTAAAATGAGCCTTCCTCACAGGCTGAATTGCTCTTCTGGGCTGTTAAGTCTACATCTCATTTGCATTTTCTTAAAAAGATGAGAAACAGGATCACTGCAGAAAAAATGGCTTTATGTTCTAGCATTTAACTGGGCTGTGTCTGCAAGTCATTCATTACACTGTTCATTCAGTCATTCACATCAGGACACAGACATGTTCATAGCATAATATATTAGAAGCAAAGCTGTAGGTCAAGGATTTTAACAAGATGATTGATGTTCTTTGAGATAAAATGTGTTAATTTACAGTTATTTTTGCCACAATTGAGTAGGGAGTGCAAAGTTGTTCCACAGTAGTTAAGCATTACTTAACTGTAGTAGTAGCAGCTGGCAGCAGCTAAGGAAAGAACATGGAAAACATGACGCGGAGCAAGTGGGGCTAATTAATGCTAGTTTCCTAAATTAGAAAGGCCTTAAGCACTAAGATTTAAAAATAACACCTTAATGATTTCTAAAAATAGCAGCTGCCAAGCTGAGGATTATTTTGACCTTCATTAAATCTGGACCTCCATTTCCTGTGACTAATGATGTAAATCACATTTAATTTTTATATCCCCTTCTCTTTGGGATTAACTGAAAAGCCTAATGCCTGACCTTGAAAACCTTTTTGCAAACATCCAGAAGTAATCTAGAGTGGACTTGCAAATGATGCTCAATATACAGCTGTAGTGTTCACTAATTAATTGTTGGATTGTAATCAGGGTACAATTTAGTAAACAATACCAAATGGATCGAGGGAGAAACTGGACATCTACCAGACTGAGACAGAAGGATGGTATTGCATCTAAGGCACTGACAACTGCAAGATATCGAAAGCTGGATTCTGGTACCAAGTCTGCCATGAACTTCCTGTGAGATCTTGGGTAAGACACTTAGGCTGTGTTCACACAGCCCTCTTATTTTGAAACAACAGAGGTTGTTTTGAAATAAGATTTAGGCTGTTCACACGACACACGGTTGTTTCGAAACAACGGGAACCGTTGTTTTGAAACAAGTTAAACCCCATGTGGGGACGAAACAATGCCGTGCGAACATGTTGTTTCGAAACAACAGTGACTTGTTTCAAAGTAACTGTTGCCTGAACCAGCTATTTCGCTTTGAGCTTTTTTCCTTAATTCGAATTAACAAACTGTTAATTCAAATTAAGTTATTTTGAAATAAGGTGTTATTTCGAAACAAGTTGTTTCGAAACAACCATATCGAAATAACCCCCTGTGTGTGAACACAGCCCTTGTCCCTCTGTGCTTCAAACCTCCATTTAAAAATGGGGGTAACAATAATTATTTGCCCCATAGGGGTGTTCTGAGGATTTAATCTTTAACGTAAGTGAACTTCTCAGGTACTATAGTTAGCGTCACAGAAAAAATGATAGAAATAATAGCATATTGCACAGAAAGAGAAACAAGGAATTTTGCGTTTAAGAGTTTTTCTTACAAGAATAAGCTATGGTAACAAAAACTGAGTATTTTGTATTACTGGAGATTTCCATTTAGTTTGTTGTTCCTATGACTTGCTACATGCTTTACATTACATTATATCCTTTAATAGGATATTACATCAAGTCAGCCGTGATAGAGAGAAAGAAATCTCTGATATGATCCCATCTGACACTGTGCAGCAAGACGCAGAAACATTCAGCAGGAACAATGATAAAGGAGTTTCTAAAACAAAATGCTGCAATTTTTATCATGATCTGTAGTCAAGAATATTATTCAGAAACAACATAAAACAATCTATTATAGGGACAAGGAAGCAGATAGGTCATATAACCATAATAGAAGTTACAAATGGTAAAACACCTTCCTAAAAGTAGTCAAACAGAAACAAATCTCAAAGGGTAGCAATGTCACTCTAGTTCAGCAAAGCAAACAAGGAGTCTTGTGGCACTTTTAAAGACTAACAAATTTATATATTGCATAACATTGTGTGGGAGAAAATCCCACTTTGTCAGCCAACAAAGCTGTTTTCTAGTTTTTCCTATTACTTGATTTTGCGTTTATACCCATGCCCTGAAGGTTAAATTAGCCAGTTTATGTTGTACTGATTTCAACTAATACCACTGTCATTCAAATACTGTATCTATGAATTAATATATAGAAACTAAAAATTTAAAAAGAACTAACCTGTATAACAGTGAGTTCATTTTATGGTCTTCATTCTTTTTTGTAGTGTTGCTATAGCCATATGGGTCCCAGTACAGGAGAAAGAAAGCGTGGGTGTATTAACACTTTTATTGGACCAACTTCCACTGGTGAAAAAGACAAGCTCTCTACAGAGCTCTTCTTCAACCCAGACCTCCTCTGCCTTGTCTCATGCTTAACTTTTGTAACCTTTGTGCTTCCTAAATCTCTTAATTCCTCCTTTTGTGTATTGTTTTTCATTGCTGTGTAATGTCTAATGGAGATTGTAAACTTCCCTGGGCAGAGACATTGGGATTTTGTCTGGAAAGCAATGTGTGTGCCATAAAGTTGTATTAATAAAAAAAATTCAGTATTGACAAGCTCCAAGTAATCCTGCTCTGTGAATGGGAGTGTCAGTACATGGAGTGTGAATCAGTACTGCCTTCGGGCTTTCTGTTATTTTTTTATACAAAAGAATTTTCAGAGTCCTGTGTATGTTTGTAACTAGTCTGATCAGGCACTTTTCGCTTTCCTTTTTTTACATGTGCCCTTTACCTGTTAAGTCCAGTACTGAAAATACTTATGGGCATGTTTACTTTTAAACACATGCATTTAGACTATGTATAAGTCTTTGCAGGACTGGGATGCAAATTTACTTCTGTTTCTGAGATCCTAGCTGATTTTGATGTAACAAGAATTTATATATTATATAGAAAGATTTTGCCCTCATAGATAACACAGACCTTGCAAGGCAGCCATTTAGTATAGATAACTGTAACTAAGATCTATGCTGAAGGAGAAGTTTCTATTACTTGCATAGGTTTTTTAAAGTTAAAATTTGTTACGAGATGTCTTCTGAAACTAAATGTCACTCTGTGGAAGCTGTATGATGCACATCTGGCTTCACATGCAGTCATCTAGCCCACAAACTGAAGTCATAACTGAGTCTCCACAGGGGCTAATGAAAGTTATTCCTCTTTTAGTAACTTTATTAAAATAAAACCTCAAGAAATACCAGCAACTAGGGAAGGAAACGTTAATCCCATACTTGTTATCCTCTTCCACAGGTTTTAAATCACTCTCTCTGCTCTCTAGTGTGAGCAAATATACCCATATTGTTTTTGTAGTCCTGCTATGACCTTTTGGAAATGTTTTCATCATGTAAAGTAGTTTTCAGATGTCTGCTTTATGCATCTCATTCATTCCAAGGGCTAACACTTGTTAATTTTCTACCTTAGAAAGGAAGTCATGTTTCTCTGAGGAGCCCGTTTGGAGGAAGATTTGATTTCAAAATATTTTTTTTCAATTTCATAATTTGCCTTAAGTTGTTTTTTGCTCAATAGCCCATGGAAGCCTGTTTATCTAAGTGATGAAGGATGCTTACTTTCCCAATGCTTCCACAAAATATCATTAACTGCCATAACTATGCTAATTGCACTCAAAATGCACCTTACTGGTTAGAGAAGTAATTGATTTAGAGAATATTTAACTTCTTTTTCCTCAATTACTTTTTATTAGGAGTCCAGAAGGTGTCAAAGTAAAACTGCTGCATATCTCCCAGGAAAAGCCTGTGTTTTCAGAAGGAAGCCAAGCAGAGATACATTATTAAAGGGAATAATCAGGACAAAGATTAACATGGCAAGCACAGCTGTTCAGTTAGTGGGCTTCTTACTAAGTCTCTTAGGCTTTATTGGAACATTAGTTGCTACTATTCTGCCTCATTGGTGGAGGACGGCGCACGTAGGCACCAATATTATAACAGCTGTGGCGTACATGAAGGGTCTTTGGATGGAGTGTGTCTGGCACAGCACTGGTATCTACCAATGCCAGGTCCATCGGTCTCAGCTTGCGCTGCCTCGTGACCTTCAAGCAGCCCGTGCCATGATGGTGATTTCCTGCGTTCTTTCAACACTGGCATGTGTAGTTTCTATTATTGGCATGCAGTGCACTCAATGTGTCGAAGGGGCCTCCGCCAAAAAGTCTATCGCTGTCTCTGGTGGAATCTCTTTCATCCTGGCTGGACTCATATGCCTGGTTCCTGTTTCTTGGACTACTAATGATGTGGTTACAGATTTTTACAACCCCATGCTTCCTAATGGAATGAAGTATGAGATAGGGCAAGCTCTTTACCTTGGCTTTTTCTCTGCGTCTTTGACTATAGTTGGTGGAGCACTACTGTGTACATCATGCCAGAGTACTGGGAACAACATACCTTACTGGCCTCAACCAAGAAGCACAACAAGGGCTGCTCCCTCATATAGACCACCAACTGCCTACAAGGGAAACCATGCTTCTTCACTGACATCTGCTTCACATAGTGGTTACAGATTAAATGACTACGTGTGAGTTCCTTAACATTCACCTGTGGGTCACAGCTGCTTTGTAACATAAAACTAAGCTAAAAAATACTTCTAATTTATGAGCGTTTTGATACAACGTTTACCACTGTATTTTTTAATGCAGAGAAACAAAACATGATATAGTTTGCTTTGAAACTGAAAAGAAATTTGTAGTATTCCAGATGCTGCAAATTTCTGCCTTGCTGAGGTCAACAACCTAAAAACTGTGGATGTGGTCAGTTCAGATTAAAAGTAAAAATTTTATTTTGTTCAGACAAGCTTCAAGTTTTAACACTAAAGGCTGATTTCACACACATTAAAGGGGTAACAGAGTGGCTGCAATTTTTTCAGTGGAACAGTGTTCCACTGAAAAAATAACATTTCATCTAAAAATCAAAACATTGCATGGTAATATGTTGATTTGGACTAAATTATTCTTTTCAGCTTTCTTATTTCATTTCTATAACATCAAAACATGCAGGGTTTGAGTTTCATTTTGTTCCATTTTGTTTTGATGTTTATATATTAAAACATTAAACTATGATATTTTTCGTTGTCATATTGTGAACATATTTGATATTCTATTACAATATATTGATCTTATCTAAACAAAATATTAGGACACTACCAAAATGAAACAATTCAACATTATTGAAACAAAACATTTTGATGTTTCCTAATACAAATTTTTTGGAATTTCTGTTCCATGAAAAATTTTAATATTTTGAATTTTTTGTTCTAATGCAGAATGAAAACAAATTTTGAAATGTCAGAATTTCCCATTGAGCAGAAATTCCATTTCACAACCAATTGTAGTTATCAGCTACATTCTTCTACCAGAGTACTATGCTATTTATTATTTTGATTAAAATAATGACTTTTATCTTCTTGTCCCAGAAATTTCAGAGAGAAACCAAAGGTATTAATTTCTTACTCTCAGTTCTATTATTTCACTGTAGTTGAGGACTGATTGAAAACTCACTGAAGTTAGCAGGAGTGACTTCAGTGGGATTTTGATGAGGCCTTGACAGAGAAGACACAAATCAAGTCAACTTCCAAAAGATAAAGGGATACATATAGTTTCTAAAACATTGTACCCTTGATTGTGGCGCTGGCTGGGCAGAGTCAAAAGTATAGCTCAGGCTAAACCACTGGTTGAAAGCACCTTACAGTTCATATACAATCCTGATAAAATGAAATTATTTCTCAACATATGCGAATAAAAAGATCTATTGTTGTCATATTGCAATAAAGGCCAACACAGAGTGCAACGTACCGCTTAAAACTGTCTCCAAGAATAAAAACAGTAGATTCCTGTTAGCGCCACTGGAGCAACATATGGGCTAAGAGCTAATAGGGTTAAAAAATATTTTCCACAGATGAGACAACTGAAATTGGTGCACTTGATTTGGCAAAAAGCCTGTTTGTATTTACAGTGTCACCTGGCACCATCTTCACAGCTCAGCCTCTGTCAGTGTTTTCATTATAAACTTTATTTTCTCAAAGGCTGATCGTCCAGCCATTTTTAGTCACATTTGGCTTGAAACTTGACATGGAAGTTTTTGCATAGATGCAATTTGCTATCATTATTTTAAACAAAATGCGATTTATATTGGTAACCTTTTTTGACAGCAACAAAAATTACGATTTTGTACCATTTCAAATACTGGATTTGTAAAACAACTTCATTTTTCAAATCAATAGTAGATAGGCCTCTGGCCTAGAAAACTGATAGCATCCATCTGAAGTTTAAAATATAAATGTATCAATCAAGTTATTTCATATATGGTTAATAGGCTCAACTTTCCATACCACAGATATTGTGTATTGTGAAACCCAGGGTTTGAAGAGGGATTTTATTACTATCACAAACTTATGGTAAGTAATCACACAGGAGACAGACAAAATCTGGTGGTTTGACACAGGTGGTTTTCTAAAAGAGGTGGAGGAGAATTGTACTTAATATCTTTGGGGATTTGGGGGATGGATTTTTTAAGACAAGAGGTAGCGTAATAAAGATGGTCTTTTATGGAGATTTTGCTATATGCACATTACAATGGGTCCAGTCAAGCAATTATGATATCAACCTTGAGCAAGGGCTTTGTGCAGTCATGAATACAAGTCCAAGTACAGGAAATGGGGTCTGCAGCATGCTTACTACATACTGATAAATTATTTCACTTGCCAAGATGCTTGTGCAGTGGGAATACTAATGTATAGTACTATTTTTACTGCACTAATTCCCAGCCAAATGGAATGTGTGTCAGTAGTAAGAACAGTTTGTAAACTCCTGGCAAAAAGTCTGGAATTGCTCTGATGTCACTAAAAAGAGTGGACTGGTTTATTTCACAGTGTGTTATGGACCAATGGCTCTCATTCCATGCTAACACGATGACCCGCCCCCATCTTTTTTACTATTGTTTTTAAAAGATATTCCTATTTATACAAATAATATTAAGGGTTTGATGTCAATTGATAAAGGAAAATATAACTAAATTTAATTATAACTCACTCTCCTATTATGCCAAGCTGGTGCAATACATATTATTAGGGCAAATTCTGCTCTCAGTTTTGCACAAAGGGCTTCCACTGAACTGAACAACAGTTGCACATACACAGACCTAGGAAAGATTTGGTTGTGTGGCACATAAAATGATGCACACCTCTGAAATGATGCACATAAAATGATCCACAGCTCTGAAACCTTTGGCAGATGAGTAAATTTCCACTAGCTTTACTTCTGTAAGTCCAAGTGTTTTCAGTGGAATCTATGGGTAAATGATGTAAAATAGGGGTTTGGTACCATGGAATGGTTTCTTGTGATGGAAAGAAGGAATTGTGTGCTGTGGACAGCCTCAATTTCAGTAGCAGGGGAACAGCTCTTCTGGATGGCAACCTTGATAGGCTAGTTTGGAAGGCATTAAACTACTGTATGGATGGGTGCTGCGAGGACAAACATAGCATATCAAATGGAAGGTGTCACAAGCCAATTAAATCAAGATGCCAGGGAACTGAAAGAGAAGCTAAATGTTCATTGCCTATGTGCCAAAGCTAGAAATGTGAATTTACAAGAGGAATTAGAAATACTTAAGAAATTTGACAAAATTGGTATTACTGAAAGTTGTTGGATGAGTTGACTGATTGTAATGTTAAAGTAATTTACATCTCTTTAGGTCACAGCCAGGAGGGAGGAACTCCCTCAGTGGGGCCACTACATTCCCAACCCACACTGGTGGGCAAGGAGAGAGTAGGAAATCTGTGGTACCTTGACTCCACCCCCCGAGCTCCAGACTGTGCAGCTGTACTGAAACAAGAGAGGCATACTTGTATCAGATAAAGGGCTGGGAGAACTCAGTGGGCAAATCATTAGTCCCCAAATCATAATATAAATTCACAGAGGGGATGGTATAATGGGACAGCCTTGTTTAGCAATTGACCGACCTTTGGCTCCTGGTAAGAGATATGTCTATGGGACAATTGATGGGGTAGGTTCTGAGTTATAACAAGTAATGCTTTCTTGGGTGTTTGACTGGGGAATCTTGCCCACATTCTCAGGGTTTAACTGATTGCCATATTGGGATTGGGAAGGAATTGTCCCACAGCGCAGATTGGCAAAAACTTGGGGGTGGGGGTCACCTTCCTCTCTAGCATGTAGCATGATTTAATTGCTGGTGGATTCTCTGTACTTTAAAGTCTTTAAATCATGATTTGAGGACTTTAATAATGCAGTCATGGGGTAAAGGTTTATTACAGGCTTGGCTGGGTGAGGTTGTGTGGCCTGCATTGTGCAGGAGGAGAGACTAGCTGATCATATCAGTCCCTTCTGACCTTAGCCCTAGCCTGTACTTACTACACTTTTTGGCAGCAGTCAGTGAGAGATACCGTGCATGTCTCCTGATAACTTACTAAGCCCTTGCTACACACTAGGCTAAGCCAACCAGAAATGCCTTCTGGTTGGCTTACAGCAACTCCATTTCCACAGCTGGAGTTGCTTTGGTGATTTCCAGAGCACTGAGCGGGTCTATGCAGACCACCCAATCGCACCCAGAAAATCATGCTGAGAGTGGTGAGTTTGCCGCCATCAGTATCTACTAAGCCTTAGGCTATGGCTAGAGCTCCTTATTTAGTTCAGACTTGCTAGTTCAAACTAAAAAAGTCTGAAGTTAGGCTGAATGAGCTGCAGCTTTTTACAAATTAGCTGCGTGCCCTAGGTCAAATTAACTTTTTAGTTTTAACTCGCACATGTGTTTAGTTGGAACTAATGGCTTAGGTTGAACATTTCTAGTCTGAACTAGCCATTATGTCATAAATTACATGTGTTTAGTTCGTAGTAAAGTTCCAACTAAGCCCGCTAGTCCAGACTAAGCAAGAGGTCTTACTAGTCCAGACTAATCTTTGGCTAGTCTGAACTAAGAAATTACTTAGTTCAGATTAGCCAAAAGCTAGTATGACCAAGGGCCAAATATTCCAGAGTAAGCTTGCTTAGTCCAGTCTAATTTGGCAATGTAGACATAGCCTTAGAGGCTATAGTATGCTTCCTCGTCTGTTGGTAGAATAGCACAACACTGTCCTGGCCATAAATGGGAACTTTTGCAAAGCTACAATTGACCCCCTAAATATGTTTACTAATTTGTCCTAAAAGAACAATGTGGTTGCACAGTGAAGCACTCCCAGTTATGGAAATGGTAGAGTAGTAACCACAACTACAACATGACACAAGCATGTACCTGTGGTTTTATAAAGAAGAATGTTAGTATATTAGTTAAAATATAGTCCTGAACATTAAACTACAATGCATGAAAAAAGGGCCATTTTCTTTTGAGCGATTCACTTTGCAACCTAAGTGTTGTTTTATATAGTTTTTGTCTGGCATTTCCTACAGTTTTCAAAATGAAAATTAGAAAACAAATTCCATCATGTGTTAATGAGCATTACAACCTTCTTTAGTATGTCATACATGCCCTAATGCAGGAGTCTTGCCTTCCTCCTTATCAGAGGTAGCCTTGGGCGATTGTGCGCCCAAGGCAAAGGCCCACTGTGGGGGCCCCCCATAGGTCCCACAACCCCTCTCCATAGCCCCAGCTCCACACTGCCAGCCCCCTGAAAGTTCAAGCTCCACCCACCTGGCTCTGACCCCCTCCTCTGTGCACTTCCCACATGGCCCCGGCTCCCCACCGCTGGCCCCTGGCCCACCCTCAGTGCTCCCCCCCACAGCCATGACACCTCACCCTTCCCATGGCTCTGGCTCCAGGGCCAGCCTCCTCTGCCTGCCAGAAGCCCCAAAATCCCCCTGCAGCCCCAGCACCCCTTCTCCCTGTGGCTGGTTCCTGCCATGGCCCTGGAGCCCTGCCAGGAACCCCAAAAATGGCCCCAGTGCCCTGCTGGGGGTCCCGACTCCTCCACTGCCAAAGGCAAGGGGCAGGGCAGGAGCATAGACCTGGGCTGCTGGGCTGGCCCACCATGCCCCTGGGAGTGGAGCAGCTGGCCCAGGGCAGAGCGGGAGCCCTGCCTCTGGGACAGGGCACTCTGCCCCATGCCCTCCACCCCAGCACCAGGGCTCCTGCCGTCCAATTGACTCTGGGCCTCACCTCCCCACAGAGCACCACCACCCGCTGACAGCCCTGGCACTGGCCCAAGCACTGGATCCCTGCCATGTGTTCTGCAGGGTAGGCAGCAGACACCATTTTTGGAGTAGGTGAAGGGGCCCCTGCCTGCTTGGGGGCCCAAGGCGGCTGCCTGCTTTGTCTACCCCAAAAGCTGCCCCTGCTCCCTATGTACCTACATTCAGGAATGTTGAGCCCTGATTTGATTTATTGTGCTGGAGAAAGGCTAGACCAGTTAGACTCAAACTTTCTCTAAAAATGTACTCCCCAGGGGAAAATACATTTGTTAAATTTCATCTTAAACATAAGGCTATGCACTACTTAAATGCTAATTTGATCTGAATGGAGAACAGACCTTGGGTGAAGATTCAGTTGCTTTCAATTCTTTTATCTGGAAAAAGTCTAGAGTCCAGGAATTAGCTCCTTTCAAGACATATTCCTAATTCACTGATGGGCCTAGCAAGAGGCACTTGCAACCAAAAACAGGGTTTGACTGATAAGAAATAAAGAGAAGTTACTTTAGTGGCCCTCAAAGGGCAATTTGGTGATGACACAAAAATATAAACTGAGACACAGCTTAGCTACAGGATACCTGATTGAAAGGGTGAGTTGCTTGATGGCTTCCAGCAACTCAGAACTACAAAAGGTCATAGACTTTAATGCCATAGACTATTATGATCATTTTGTCTGCTCGTCTGGATAATACAGGCAAAGACTCTTACCCATGACTCTGAGGATGATTAGACAGGAAGTCATGACTGCTGGTCAGATTGGAGGATGTTAGTAAGATTTGAGGTAGCAGGTATACCAGGAGTATGCAGAAGAAGCAGATGTGACTGGAAAGTTTGTGCAGCTGAGGACCTGGGCCATAAGTTTCCAAGAGGAGGTGTACATATGTAGCTGCACATAGAATAGGGCCCAGTGTATATTCTGCACTGTATCTGCTGGCAGAGGTACAGGCCAGACATATATACTTCTGGAGTAGAGACTGCTTTTTGTTCTACATTTGTACAGCACATAGCACAATGGGGTCCTGGGTCAGACAATAAGTAATACATTTATTCATGTTAATTAATTAAATACTAACAATAGCCCACAGAGTCTAGGATACAGTTCAGAGAAAAGCTGGGGATTTAGTAAGCTAATAACAATGATCAGAAAATGACAAACTCAGTGGCTTAGAAACTTGTTAGTCTAAAAACAAAAGCTACAGAAATGGTCCTATAATTAGATAAAAAGAATCAGTAAGAATCAGCAATGGAGATTCTTCAGAGAAGTGCAAATAAATTAGGGAAATTCTGTGTCTAAAAAAAAAAATCACCTGCAGCTCATTAAAAATTTCAGCTAACAGCTTTACTTTTTTTTACAGCTTGTTCCTAACTTTGTAATTGCTGGTTGTTGAATACGAGGCAAATGAGATACAGATAGGTTTTATTTTAAACCATCACTTGCTTTCTTAAGAGGTTATTCTTATAGCAAGACCCTGTTGTGTCCTACCTCCAGTCTTCCTTGTTTTCACCAAGAACCAACTGCAGCACCTCCTGGTACTGATTCTCTATTTAGTTCAGCTTTTTTTTGTTGTTGTTGCTGTTTCATCCTCTATGTAAGGATCTTGTCTGTTCAGACATGCCTCAATTCCTTGGTAGGTGTTTATCAGCAAAGCTCCACCGAAGGCAAACTTTCAACTTCTCTCTTCTTTCATAGAAGCAGTACAGCTTGTTTAACTACAGGATGTATTTCTCTTCACCAAGAAAACTGCTTAGTTTGGAAGGCACCAGTTCCCACTGACAAATCTGAATGGGGTCTAAAAATTGCTAGAAAAAGACATGCAAGACACACTGATTGCCCTCACTTTTCCCTTAAAAAGCATTCCTCAAGAAGACTTCCAGGAGAATTGAGGGGGTGGGGAGCGAGGTGAATTGTAGCAACATTATTTTCAGCTTTCAGCTGATCTAAATGTTCCATCAACTCATTTAAATTCTTTATATCCTATTGAAATTGCATTGGTGAGGAAATTGCAAGGACATATGGTCATTAAAAAAGAAAATAACTTTTGTGTCTCCAGGTGTGCCAATTTGATCTATTTGAAATATATACTAGGGAGAAATCATGACTCCATTGATTTCAGTGCCACCCACTGCCTCAACAAGTGGGAAACTTGATGAGGCTATCAGCAATTGGCCTGGTCCAGAAGAATGGGGGAGGAGAGCAGAAGCTGAAGCAAAAAAGGAGTCCCACCCCCTATAGAATTTCTAGCCACTCATTGGCTAGTTTACAGATGAAGGCCCTAACCCTACCTTTTCATTAACATGAACCCTAGCTGGGGCCATGTCCAACTTCTTTTTGTGCTGTTTCATCAACTCATCATCCCCACCCTGTAGTAGAAGCCTTGGAGCTGTGTTTTGCCAATGCTGTGGGTCTGACTGATCATCTGTCTTGGGATCAGTAGGGAATTTTTCTTCCTATTGTGGCCAGAATAAAAGAGGCCTGAGGAGTTTTTCATCTTCCTCACAGCATACTGGCGGTACAATTAAGTAAAATAGTAATAAGATTTAATTACAATGGTATTTGGTAAGGATGTGGGCTTGTTGCAACTTGCAACAATTTTACAGAGTGGCAAGAAGAAACCATTCCCTGAACTAAATGGGTCAGGATTTCACTGGCTGGCCTTGTGCTCCTGGGATAGAGAAAGATCTCATGGCCTTCATGGGCCATGGGCTCCCTCACAGGGGGACAGGTAGCTGGTAAGACTCAGAAGAGCAAGTTGAATCTTAGGAATAAACTGAGGTTAGTCTCTTCTGAGGTATGTGTTAGATGGTAGGAGGGAGGAAGCCCTGTAACCCTCCTACTAGAACCACTTAAAATACTGGCTAGGTGAGCATCTAGGTGACTGAGGAGGCTGGCACCCTCTTCCCATGTTAAAATTGTGGCCTGGTGCTTAAAAGCCACCTCCCTGTTGGTTCTTGTTCATGCCTCCATTCATGGAGTTAGGCTTTCATCCACAAGCTTGTTATTATGGTCAGTACTGCAAGCTGACTGTGCAGCATTTAACTAAAAGGCCTCCAAACGCATCAGTAAAATGAAGACGTAGGAGGTTGGTTTGTGTAGGAAAGACTCGAAGATAAGACTCAGTCTGACCATTTAACTAATTTTTACATATGGCTCGGGATAGTCAATCCTCATGACATATGTTAGTTCTCCCTTCCACTTCAGTCAAGGACAATCAATTTTATTTTTAAAATGCCATAATCATTAATATTGATCAACACTTGTTAATGGAAGTGCTTTGGAATCCATATCTAGCTTGGAATATTGGTACTTTGCTGGGATTTCATGCTCAATTAGGCTGGCTTGCTAATTCATGTCATGTTCACTCAATCTCTCTCATGTTCGCAGTGTGAGAAAAGGGCGAGCTGCCTGAATAATCCCACATTTTACAGTGAGCTGTCCATTTGTTTCATCAGTTCAAACTGTAAACAGCAAGAGTTAGTTATGGATAAGATGCACGAGGACAAAAGTTGAGGTGGATTAATAAGCCTTGAAAAGCAGAGTTAGGAGGCAACTGCTAGTGCTTTACAATACTGGCTTTCAAACTTTTTCCATGTTATGGACCATTTCTTTAAGACAGAGATGCTCTTCTGGACTTGTATAAGTAGCCACTAGAGTTAATACAGGTAATGAGCCCCATCATGACACAGAGGTCTCTGCTTTCAGAGCTACACCCCACATCATGTGAATGGGGCCACTAGGTGAAGTTTCAGTTTTCTGCCAGCCTTCCTGTGTGTTCAACCAATTCATTTCACAGTCCTGATTGCATACCCTGTGGCAACTAAATGATCTTTCAAATTGTATTAGTAGGGCAGTTTTAAAAAGACAATATGAAAATAAACTTACTAAATGCAAACTGTATGGCTGCTTAGCTCTGGCTTTTCATTTTGCATCTGTGCTGTTAGTTTCCTATAGCACTTCTCACCTCCTAGCACCAGAATGCCTCTCCTTAGTTGCAGTTCCTCTGGTCTTTCGCTGATCTCTTCAGGTTGTTTTGCAGATTGGTTGTGTCCTCCTGTATGTTTGTTACTGCACCAGTTTGGGGTGGTTGTCTGAAATTTGCACAAGCTTGACTTTGGAGCAAAGGAACACCAGCCAAGTCAGACCTGAAGTTGCCACAGCCAGGCAGAACGAAGAGTAGGGTTTGGGCTATTTTGGGGGCTCTTACTTTAGTTGGTCAGAAGAACATCCAAGACACCTAGAAGCAGCTGCAAGCCTCACACTTTGAAGACTGACAGAAAGCATAAATGGCTACACAGATGACCTGGAAATGCTCTATGGTAGCAGATCTCAAACTGTGGATTGTGCCTCCAAAGTGGGTCCTAGTTTATTTTAATGGGTCACCAGGGCTGGCATGAGACTTGCTGGGGCCCACGTCACAGTGCCAATGCCTCAGTCCCACCACCCAAGACTGAAGCCCAAATCCTGCTGTGCAGGGCTGAAACCCAAGTCCAAGCAACTTAGCTGTGTGGGGCTATGCGCAGTTGCCCTGCTTGTCACCCCTCAAAGGCTGGCTAAGATTCTAAGACAGGCCAGTGGGGCTGTGTAGTAATATTTGTTGTCAGAAGGGGAAATGCAGTGAAGTTTGGGAAGTGCTAGTCTGTGGCTCACCAGCAATTTGAAAACTATGTGGTAGAACTTTTACTGCAGAAGGAGCTGATTTTAGAGGGAAGACGTTTGGGTTGTCTTGGAAAATTGGGGTGTAAGAGGGGAAAATGGAAAAAAAAAAAGACATTTAGACAATTTCCAAAAGCAATTCTTTCATCAAAAAAGTTTTGAATGAAAGTCTTCCAACAGTCCTACTTTTGATTTCAGTGGGAGTAGGATCAGGCCTATAGATATTATACTGTATATTTTGCAGTCTCTTTAATTTGCGAGTCCATAAACCAGTTTGCAGATTTAATCTGTCACAACATTACTGCCCTCTGTGAATGGTTTGTATGTTATTCTGGTTTTGAAAGTAACTAAAATCTACAGCTCTTTAGCTGTACAAAGTCCAAATCCAGATGTCGTGTCTTTCCCCCTGGTTTGCTTCACCTGCATCACTGTTTTTAGTATATTTTAGCTTTAAAAGTTACACTGCACAGCTATTTCACTCTAAAAAATTAAAAGAAAATTCATAACTCAAGCAACACGATTGCCAACGCCTGTGGGACATATGCCAGAAGTTCTGAGACTAATAACATACTTTAAACTTCACTGCAAGTGGTTATTAGCATAATAAATACACATATCCATGTACCTGATGAAACACTTTAAATTTAAGAATGCCACTGTAAATGTGGTCCACTTGTAAAAACATTTGCTTTTACAGTCAATATCAGCATTCTCCAAGGGGAGACATAGTCTCAGGTAATCCATTATAGGTGCATGGAAAAGCCTTTATAAAAAATGGACAAACTGCTGAAGAGCCCAGCTCAATAAGGGGTAAAATTTTACCCTTTTGTGGAGAGCCAGCACTGTAGTCTACATAATAGGGCTCTTACAATGGCTGCTCAAGTATGGGGAAAGCTAGTGTCCTACTGCCACTCCCCCACGCACATCTACAAAAGGGCCCCATACAATCACTCTTTTTTCGGGGAAACTCTGATTGAAGCCAACAGGACATTTTGTGTATAAGCACCCCAGACTTTGGCTCTGTGTGAAAAACTAAAAGGACATGAGTGTGGTCAGTGACTTCCAGGATAGTAGGGAATTCAGTAAGGGCATGAATGTCTTTCTTCCAAGTCATGGGGAGGGAGCAGAAGCTGCAAGGTGGGATTTTCGAAAGTACTCCCCTTTGAGTTGATGTAGTCTTCATTGAAGTCAATGGTGAAACTCTCCTTGACTTCAAAATGGAACAGTTAGGCCAGTGAGTTGAGAGCATTTGAAAATCCCACCCTAAATGGACACCATCTTTGTCATGACTTCTGTAAATTGTGGTATGTTCTTGATAGGCCTCATTAACACAAAAATACCTAGCTGCCACTCACTGCAATGGGATTGTTCCCACAATAACTATAATTTCCCAGTTATTTTCCACAGTAATGAAACAAAAGACAATGTGTCTCTCACGCATGCTTGCCAAGGACTAAAAATGAATGTACAGGAAAAACAAAAGCTCTATGTGTATGTAGCTATCTATGGTATATTGCACACATCTTAAAGTTAATTGTCAGTGAGTGCATATTACATAATGCATTGGGTTGTGGTAATGCACACTACTGGTTACTTAACAGTCAAATACTTTTCTTTATACACTACAGAGTGAAAGCTGGAGCTGCTTCTAGGCAGTGTAAACTGCATATTAATTTTTTTCTCATACATTTCAAATGTGTACTTCATGTGTTAAAACCAGAACATGCTATCTTTTACCACAGTTGTGAAATCCTGATTTTTTTTTCATAGCTCCCTCCTTACTAATCCAAGAGTATTTGGGGGGAGAACTATCATGTTTCATACAGATTTTGAATTCATGCCTTTTTACTTTTTGAATTTCTATGTCAGTGGCTTATTTATACAATCATAACATATTTGAAAGTGTTTGATACTGGAAATATCAGATTTGAATTTCAATCAGAATAAAAGCTTTATACTAAAACATTAAAAGAACGAACTTTATTGCCTATTACATCAGAAGTTTTCAAACTTTTTTTCTTGGGCCCCAGTTGAAAAAATCATTTATTCCCATGACCCAGCAATTACTTCTTTGAGCAATGCTTTCCAGTCTTTCAGCAGCAGCTTCAGGGGCGCTGCGACCCAGTGCCCGAGGGTTTGCGACCCAGCACTGGGGCCTGACCCTAAGTTTGAAAACCACTGTATTAGGTAACAGCAGGGGTGTTTCTAAACTGTCTAGAAATTTGGAGAAGGGAAATGGGTGGAGTCAATAGAGTTTTCAGAGAGAGGGGCATGGCTAGTGAGTAGAATCAACTATCAATGAACACTAAAGGAACAAAAATACATGGATTTGTGAACTGACAGTGGGATCTAGCCATAGTTTGCTAGAACTTCTGGAAGGTGATAGTGCATCTGATCACATGATTCTGTACAGAACTGGCTAGAACTTATTATTTTCCAGTTTTTGATCCTCTGTGTTAATTTCATCAGATGGTTTTCTTATTCTTACTGTAATAAATGTGAAAACTGTTAACCAATACTGTATAGAAATTAGTATTGTTTTAGTGATTACCAAGTAGCAATGAATGAATTCTACTTATTTAGAGTACAAATCCTATTTATTTGACTCACCATGCCCAGCAGAAATTAAAAGGGAAGATGCAGAGGAAAAATTAAGGAAGAGCTAATTAATGCAAGTTGGATAGTTAAATATAAGTAACGGCTCAATAGTGGCAACAAACATCCATTGAGGGCAAAAAATCCCTGCTTAATGACTTGATTCTATTAATTTTACATCCAAAAAGAAAAACTGCAGAATATTTTTTCCCAGTTTCTGAGGTGCCACCCAAGAACACAGAGAAAAATAAGACAAGAAGATTTTTATCATTTCCTCAAAATAGTGAAAATACAATGAAAAAGATGGACTAGTTCAGACAAAATTATCCTTAAGTTCTGTCACACAGGTGTTAAGCATTGTATTTAAATCTAACTGCACATTAGGACTGTGTTAATTACTACTACTTTATTCAATATAACAAATAAAATATTCTTCTGTAACTATCATCAGATGCATGGTTAGTTGATTGAAGAAGGGCTTGTATGCCTGGTTCCAAGTCACACTTCGTGGAGCTCAAGAATATTTTGTTTCAAATTTGCATCTAATTAACATAAGTCTGATCACATATGTACTGAGTCTGAGGAGGGTTTCATCTAAGCCTAACACCTATTTTGCACAGCAAGGAACTCTACAGAGAGGTACAAAATTTACTAATGTAACTGAAAGAGGCTTTGGAGGGACCAGCAGATTACCGGTTGATGATACTACTGTCATAGCCTCAGTAAAAAATTAGCTTGCCCTGGTTAGCAACAAAAAAATTGAATCACGCAAGGACAAAAATAAAAAACAATTCAGAGAAGCTATGGTGCCTTTCCATTACTGAGCCAACATGACTGAACCCATTACAAATTGCTGGAGCACAGATCAGGAAGAAGAGACTGAAATGGAACATAACACTAAATTTATCCTTTCTATTCAAGAATTTTACATTCAAGATCTAGATTTTTATCCTAGATCTCTTTTTGTGAAGGAGGCTGTCTGACTGTTCACTTCCTTATTACAGTCAAAGTCAGGAGTTAAAGTATAATTTGGTGGGCCCCAGAACCCTCCTAAATTGCCGGGACCCTCCTTATGCACCTCAGCTATTGCCCCCAAAATGTCTGCCCCTCATCACAGCTACTTCCCCCTCAAACACCTGCTGTACCATCCTAGCTACTGACCCCAGCCCCCATCTTGCCACTGGTGCCCCAACCCCCTGCCATGCCACACCATCTTCCCCTTCTGCCCCAGGCTGACAGCCTCCCCCGTGCCCTTTCCCAGGCAGGTCAGCTTGCCTGTCCCTGAACCCCCTCACGGGGCCACCATGTCACTGCAGAGCAGCCCTGGCCTGGGCTGAGGCTCTGGCCTGAGCCTGCTCTGACTGAGCATGCTCAGAGGCTCTGAGAATGCTCAGTCGTAGCAGGCTCAGGCCGGAGCCTCACCCCAGGCCCTGTCTGTCGGAACACAGTGGAATGGCGTTCAGGGGCCTGCTATTTTTAGAGGCTCAACGTTGTGGGGCCCCTAAAAATAGAAAATGGAGCCGGACTGCTGCATTCCAGGGCTCACTATTTTTAAATGGTAGGCCCTAGAATGCAGCATTCCAGCTCCATTTTCTATTTTTAGGGGGCCCGGAATGCTGAGCCCCTAAAAATAGTGGGCCCCAGAATGCCGTTCTGCCGCATACTGGCTTACTTTAACCCCCTGGTCAAAGCTATACCTTACATAGAGATTAATCCTCAATAACTGCTCTTTTTATAGTAAATATGTAGATTATACCTCTACTACCACATGAAAAACCATAGTTTTATTAGAACACTTTAATGTAAATTTGCATATTGTCTATAATTTACCCTTACCTGTGTGAACTTGCAGACCTGCTCCAAAGACACAGATAACTTGGCTTTCAGTCTATTTATCTTCTCTGTGGCGAATCATGAAAAGATGGCATCTTAAACATCTGAGCTATCCTTTAAGCAATGGGGATGGCTACACACATGTATTAGCCAATACATTACACCAGTTATGGTATAAATTAATCTTAAGGGCAGTGATATTTAAACTTTATTTTAAGCCTTATAAACAGCACATCACCTTTTATATGGTGCGTCAAAATTAGTGCTCAGCTTATCAAAGGACAGCTAACATTTTTGTTTATAGAATAAATTTCACTACAATTACTTCAGATAGTTGCTCTCTCTGGAAAAAAACCCAACAACTCAGTTTGTACAGTACTATGTTAAATTTGTGCTACATTATGCATGTCGTTTCATGCTCAATTTAAGACACCTCATTTGTGGGAAGGAAGCTATGAATGAAGGGGTTGAATGAGGACTGGTTTCAGAAAACATTCTGCTGTTAACAAACCTCTAATGTTTCACAGATGCATCTTCAGTATGACAGATACATTTAATCTACTCACAGTAACTCCGATAGTTTTATGAAACTACTATATATTTCTTTTAGGGACCTATCCCCATTCTGCTGCTATATTTCGGGGGCCAGTAGGCAAAAGTTAGAAAGGTTTCATGTCATTTCTTTTCACATTAGTACCAAGGAGTTCATTTGTCATACTTCTTTGTATATTCCTATTTCAGTATTTCTTCATGATATGTCCTAATCTATGTTCAGACATTCTCTCTGTGCTCTGTTATCTGAATAGCATGTTTTAGAGCAAAATACTGCTCACCTGACTCACATGGGTACTCTACAGTCAACTCTTCTTGCATGAATAAAATAAACAAACTTTGCCTTCTGTGGGAGGCAAATCTCTGACCTGCCTATAGGACATTTAAAAGTGATCCCAATTGCTTTTCACAGACCCAGGCTTAAATTCATGATTGTTAGTAGCTTCAAAGTTCTCACAACTCCAGCTTTAATTGTATTAAAAACTATTTTTGCTTAATTTTCAATATACAGTTATCCATGATTCAAGTATAAGACTTGCGTATGTAGCCCAGCATACTAATCTATGGGAAAAAACAGGAAATATCAATAAAAATTGAAAAGGAGAAACATCTACCCCTTCAGGAATTCCCACTAAAAGCTTTCAAATGGAAACAGAGGTGAAAGAATTCTCAGGGTCTGCAGGTAAATTTCTAATAAAATTTGATAACAACATAGAAGTCACGCTGAAAGGAACAGATATTCAGACTGGTTGAGGGTTAATCCTAGAATTTGTTGCTTTATTTATGGTTGAAATTCAGATTTCAAAGTGTAAATGTGGAAAATGTTCCACTTATAAGAAATTATGCAATGCAACTCGGTTGAGTTCAATGCTTGTGCGCACATGATATTGTGTTTTAAAACATTATCAATTACCAGACAATAAATTGTATGTAAAAAAATAAAGTGTATACGAAAAAGAAATCATTGCACAGGTCTCTCCAGCAGCCACCTTCATGTGTTCTTTTTCTAACTAAAAATGGAAGCCTTAAATAACTGTCCTGTGATGTGGCATTTTTTTAGGCTGGCAATATGCAGGGGTGGGGGTGTTTTGTTTTGTTTTGTTCATATCCTGCCATCATTGGTTAGACTTGAAATTTGTCTCCTTTACACTGAAGGTGTAAATCTTCATATTGAGAATAAAAAGGTGTTGTCTCTTCATGGGTTTGAAGAAAAGACGAATTACCACAGAGATAGGTTGAAGACAGAGCATGTATCTATAATGTTAAGAATTCCCATATATCAGGATACAGAGCAATGCCTATAGGCTATTGCATAGCAAATAATACACAAAACAATCCACCTCAGTAAAGCGGATCAGTGTAATAATTATTTATTACAATTTACTTACAAGGTGATGGACATTCTATTCTATTCTTAGACTTGTCTTGGGCTCCATGTAATATAAAGCTTCCAGCAGAAATTTGCCTGGGCAAATCCATGGCAAACGCACAGATTCATAACATCTGACAATTCACTGAATTCTTTCTTCACATTTACCTACTGTAAGCATTTATACCATGCTCATCACACAACAGTACAAGGGCCTCCACCCCATCTAGCTTTGTAATTGAACATATCTAAGATGTCTCTTCATTTCAGAAAGAAGATTTTAGCAAGAGGTTGTTTCCATTTTTCTTTATCGCCTTTTCCTCAGAAGTCAGTTTTTCACTTCAAGTGTCTTATCTCTCTTCCTTTTCACATCACAGGAGGAATTAGATGGTAAGCTCTCTTGGGGAACGGAATGCATTTTTCTCCCCCACCCCCTTTTTTTGAGCTGATTACTGATAATAGCCTAACTCTGTTGGTTAGCTTAGTATCCAGTCATCTGTTTCTTAGGGTAGGGTTTGCATCTTACAGTGAAAATATGATGTAAATGGGGGTTTTGGAAGCACAAACTTCATATAGCGTTTTAGTCCCTATGACTTTTAGGGCGGGGGGGGGGGGACGAAAAAAAAAAAAAAAAAAAAAACCCCACCACATCCAACAACATCACAACCAACGACCTCAGGGCAACCTTAACTATGCAGTCACTATGGAAATTGTGTGTGCGCACGCAACTAGCTTAATCTAACAGTTTTAATTTATTTTTTATCCCACATATAAAAATAACTTTTTCCTGAAAACTTCCTTACCCTGTGTTGTAAGTCCACCATCACCAGACTCGCGCATCTGGATTTCTCTGTGGGCCTCCAAACACTGTTTCCTGGTGGGAACTAAACTTTGCTAAACTGGTTCAGCCCATCTTTCCCATGATTACAAATAAGCATTGTGTGATGGACATGGACACACCCTTTGAAGAGTTGGGAGGAATCTTGCTTATTGGATTTGGTTAAGTGGGAACAAAAATATTGTACCCACAGAAGTGTCTCTACCCACTGCCAACCCCATAAAAATTTGCTTCATCTCCTGCTAAGGAAGATATTTCAATAGAGGATGACTTAAATCATCTGATTTGTCTTACTTAGGATTCAAGATTTTTAATGCCAGCTATGGTACCTATACATTCATATGGAGAAAGCACTAACATCTTCCTGTAGATTAATCACAGAATCCCGAAGGATGTAGCCAGTAGTTCTTTTCCTATTTGAATGCAACAGTTTCAATCTGAATTGGATATTAACTACCTGCTGGGTTTGGCATCTTTTTTTTTCTTTTGCTAAAATAAATAATTGTATGAGAAGTCATAAACTGCATATGGGCTTTTTCATTAAAAAAAAAATCAAAGTAATGTCAGGCTTATAGCGGCCTTACTTATGGCAGAAAATCTGGTTTCTACAGGGGCTCATGTTGTACCAAACACTTCAGCCAACTGTAACTGCAGTCCAACATTTCCTTCTTAAAGTATCCCTTACCAAGGAGCAAAGCCAAGTGAATTTTGGACCGGATTAGTGTGTTAAAAATTATGAATGCGCTCTTATTAGAGTAGGTGGCGTGTTTTACATTAAATATTCATTCAAATAATAACCTGGCAAAAAGTTTGTCAAGATGACGGTTACTTTGGCACAAGGAACACATTCTTCTCTAGCCTCTACCAAAAACTGCCTGTATTTATCACTCATATAATTTGTGGACGTTAATGAAGATTTTTACTAGAAATCAACTGTGTTCTCTCTTTGGTGCCAGGTCCTATCTTTCTATTTTATAGCTGGACTGTTTCAGAAATTACTTAGTTCCCACTAGGGACAACCCTTTGACAGGTTACACTCTAGCTTATAAACAATTGCTTTTTCTTGCCTGGTACGCTGAAATTCAGCTTATTTGAGCTGAAAGCTTACAGTACGTCTTAACTATTTTTGATTACAAGGGAACATTTATTTTGGACCTGAATTCATGTCTACCTCACACAAACCTAGATTCTCTCACTGCCTCTTACTGTCAACATTATTTTCATTTCAGCCTTTGCCTCCACCACCCTTCTGTTAACTACTCTTTGCATTACTGCCACTCACTCTCAAATCTGAACCTTTTTTCAGACACACATCCACACCTGGGAAAGTCTCCCCCTTCCTATGCAGAAAGTGACTTCTCAGGCTTCTTTCAAATCCCTCTCCAAAGCCTTCGTCTGTCATGAAGCCTTCCTATATCATTTCCATGACTAGTGCTGCCGCTGCAATGTCTTACATATGAATGATTATTAAGTAGGTTTGTTTAAATTAGGTCCTGCCCCTGCAAACAGCTCCAAACAGGTGGGGGGGGTCTCCCACACAAAACAGGCTGCAGGACTAGAGCCCTAGACGGAAACTTCATAGAATTATAGAAATTGGAAGGGACCATGAGAGGTCATTGAGTCCAGTTCCCTGCACTCATCGCAGGACAATGGACCCTCTTAAACCATCCGTGACAGGTGCTTGTCTAATCTGCTCTCAAACACTGCCATCAGGGTAGAGAATGTACACACAGTATTATGTGAAGATATGGGGTTTAATAACAAAAATCAGAACTGCTGCATCATGAAACTGAATTTACAGCAACCTTTAGAAACATTTCCTTCATTTTACACTTCTTTTACTAGTTTTGGTGTTTCCCTAATTTTGTACCTTGGATGCACATTTAACCCATGCTTAGCACCATACATTTGAGAAGCATAGACCCTTTTACAGCTGTGTAGTATCACAGACTGAGGTGTATAACTTAAAAGCTTTTGCTGAAATTATACATATAAGGCTTGGTCAAATATGCATCAAATATCATGTCTTTAACAGAAAAATCTATAAAGAGCTATTTCCTATAAAATGGGACGCTTAAGTACTAACATAAAATGTACTTGCCTTTTTTGAAACAAAAACATACTGAGCAAGCAAATTATTCAGACTAATAAAAGTTAAAGATTAGCAATATTGCCATCATGTGGCTAGTAGGAGTAATTGCTCAGGCATGAGTCTGAATTCATTAAGTACTAGTAAGCTAATTATTTCCTCTGAATGTCCCCATTACCACTAAGAAGCAATGTTTAAAGTTATTTTGTTAAAAAATAGTTTCCACAATTATGACATTATTAATAACAAAAATCCCCATTCATTACTGTAATGTGTACAGAGTGAAGGTAACTAAAATAGTTAAGTTCCAAAGAGGTAGTCAAGTTAGTCTAGTTCAGCAAAACAAGTAAGGCGTCCTCCGGCACTTTTAAAGATTAACGAATTTATTTATTGCATGAGCCTTCGTGGGAGAATTTATCACATGAGCCTTCGTCGGAGAAATGCTCCCACAAAGACTCATGTGATAAATAAATTTGTTAGTCTTTAAAAGTGCCACGGGACTCCTTACTTATTTTGCTGAAATAGTTAAGACTACAAGAGTCCTGTGGCACCTTGAAGACTAACAGATTCCTTTGGGCATAAGCTTTCACAGGCTCCAACCCCCCTTCATCAGTTGCAGCTGATGCAGTGGGTTGGCAGCTATGAAAGCTTTTGCCTGAACAAATCTGTTAGTCTTCAAGGTGCCACCAGGACTTTTGTTTTTGCTGTACACAGACTAACATGGCTACCCCTCTGGAAACAGTTAAGACTGTTTCAGTCTTTCTACTGCAACCCCTATTTTTGTGGATTTATAACTCAAATAAAAATTAACTTTGGGCTAAATCTTGACTGATTTGATGAAAAGTTATTTAATTTTACAAATTTGGAAATAATTTTGGGGGTTCTTTTTCAGTTCTAAGAGCTCTAAGAAAATACTTTCAGATGCTCTTTTGCGGTGCTAAAGTCCAACCCACTTTAAAGTAAAATTTTAAAGTCCCTATATTACTCCAGCACCTGAACTAATGGCCTTGAATTATTTGGGGGGTGGGGGTGGGGATCCAGAAACAACTGAATTACTTTAATTTATGAGCACTGCAGCAATGTATTATTTTCAAAAAAAAGTTTATGATTTTTAGCATGTGGATTTCAGAGCACAACCACAACAAATGTCTTTTAAATTATATTACACACAGGATAAAAAAAATACTGTAAAATTAAGGAGGACTTACATTATGCAACATCACAAGCACTTTCTTCCTAGTTAGTCACCCTTGTCAAAAAATCTCTTTTTATTAATATTGCAATGTGCTCTCAACTCTCATGAACTTAAGTGAGAGTTGCTGGAACTATAGCAGGTGACAAGGTGCCTGTAAATATCATTTGAATGAAATACAGAATTTTCTTTGACAACTTCTGCAAGATTACAAGGTCATTTTGAAAGCAGTTTGAGCATCTGAGAGTCATGAAATCAAACAGCAGAAACACCAGCATGTGAGAAACAGCGTATTGGGGGGAATTCTGTGACCTGTGTTACAGACAGGGCCTTGGCCCCACCCTGGGCCCCGGTCTGGTGCTGGGGGACGTGAGCTGACTCCTGCTGCTGCCTGCCAACCAGTGGCAAGTGGCCCTGGCCCACACCTGGCTCCTGCCACTACTGGCCAGAAGCAAGCTGCCCAGGCTCAGATCCAGCTCCTGCCATTTGTCTCTGGCTGGCAGGCAGCGGCTGGAGCCGAATGGGGCCCTCCCAGGCCACCCAGCAGTGGCAGGAGCTGGATCCAAGCCCAGGCTGTGTGGTGCTGGCCGGCAGGCAGCCGCTGGAGTTGGATCAGGGCAGGCAGGAGCCGGATCCAAGCCGGCTAGCAGCAGGGGCTCAGCTCCAGCTCCTGCCACGGCCAGCCAGCAGCGGGCAGCCCCAACAGGCCCAGTCTGGCTCCAGCTGCTGCCGGGGCTGGGCTGGAGAAGAGGAGGGGCTGCAACCCCTTGGGCCCTATGGCAGCGACACCCCTGGTTACAGAGAAGCTTAGACTTGAACTAGATGGCCCCTTCTGGCCTTAAAATCTCTTTGTGACACTGACTGGATTAGGGAGACCATTTAAAATGTGATTTAATATCAATATTTCAAAATTCCTATAACTCATAACTAAGAAATAGGCCATGTCAAGTATTGTTAGGAAAGTCCTAATTTGCACAGTATGAGGATGTTGTTTATTTGTATTGGGATATATGGATATCTTTGATGTAGCTGCATTTCAACTTGTGCAGGTTTGAGGATGGCTACAGCACTAGCTGCTCCAGTGTTCCCTGTCAGCTGGGTGGGTGGGTGGTGGCACGGCCACCGCCACTCACCCACGCAATAATAGTGACCCCCCCGTGCAGGCCTGGCAGCCGCAGGCCCCAGACGCATTCCTCCTGGCACGACACCTAGGGGCTGGGCCTGGGAGAATTTCAAATCTCCCCCCTTGACGCTCAGGGCAGGAGCTGACTGCGCTCACGTATCAGCTGCTAGGTGAGGGGGAAGAGGTTAAGGGGTGAAGGGGGGAGATTGTGGAGGAAAGAAGGGGTCAGACTCAGGCAAGGCAGAAGTGGGGATGTGCCGAGGAAAGCCATGGAGGGGATGTTACAGGTAGGGAAGAAGGGGTCAGGTCAGGCAGAGGCAAAAATGGGGACTGCGCTGAGGGGAAACTGACACCAGCAGAGGGTGGGGTAGGACCACAGGGGAGTCAGGCTGGGCAGACGCAGAAAGGGGGGACGAAGGGGTCTGGGAAGTGGAATTAAAGGGCCATGCCACCAAAAAAAGGGGGGCAAATCAAGTGTGAGTGGAGCTTACAGTTTTCTCTGTTCCTAAAGGCTCTTACTAGAGTGGCCTCTATAGTTCAGTGGATAGTGTAGCAGCTCTTTAACCTTAAGGTTATTGGTTCAAACCCTGTGCTGGCTGTTTTAGAGGTTTGTTTGCTTGTAGCTCTCTACAAAAGGGCTAAGGGGGAGGGGGGAATATAGCAAACACTAATAAAATGAATGAAAATAAAGTATACCATGAATAAAATTACTAAAAGGGACCAATTAAGTGAAACAAACAAATCGGGCACATTTGAACTGGCTAGAAACAATTTAGGATGATTTTCTTAAAATTGTAAAATGGGCTGCTGTGGAAAATAAAAAAGGACAGGCAAGTTAACTCCTTTTTAAAAAACATTTTAAGGTGCTTTTCAAGTTTATTTCTTTTTTAGTCTCATGAACATTAATGAAAGGGTCATCAAAATCCTTCATTTATTAAAAAAAAAATTCAGTTTCCAGTAAAAGAAAACATTCTGGTAATTTTTTATTTTGAAATAGTTTAAAAAACATGACTGTGCACAGTTTTAATGCTGCATTCATTAATCAGTACCCATTTTCCATGACATAATATGGTAATGACAGTTATATTAACACTACATTTCTTCATGTGTCCTCCTTTTCATACTTCCCTGTCCTTTCCATGCTTTGGTATCTGGTAACCCAAACTGTGGCAGTAATTAAAGATAGCTAAGAAGGTTCATGTCGGGAAACATGTCTTGTTTCCCTTTCAACTCATTGCTGTTAGACACATAGACACAACACAATAAATAAATCCAGCTAAGACTCAGAATAAACACAGAACTGTACAGTTCTGACCTGAACCTTATGCTACTTTATTGACAGACAGCATTTCTACTGCACTTTCCATGCCAGGATCTCCCAATGACTTAGTGTGACAGGCATTCACACATGCTTGGCTCTGTGGTATGCAAGAGGCTCACCCAACCTTGTGCCTGCATTAAAATGAATCGCCTTGACCTTATAGGCAAACAACATGCCCTCCCATTTTGGTATCTCTATCAAGTGCCATAAATAAAGGGTTTTGGAGGAGGCGTCCCCTCTAGAACAGCCATATATTTTTAGCACAGCTCTGTCTTCAGTTGGAAGCTGACAAAGGAAAAGTTCAAAGAGTGCAGACAAGAACAGCACAAAACTGGCATAAGGGGGTGTTGCAGAGGGAGAAGGCAGCCTGATCTAACTTTTCCAGTAAACTGGAAAAACTGTCATTGACTTTAATTAACATTAGCTCAAGTAATATAGAGGCCTAAATCACGGTGACTTCAAATTTGTTGTTCTGGAAAAGGTAATGGCTGGTACACTAAACACATTCTTAGACATTGTTGCCTATACAGTGACAGATGATTAAGTTCCCATTCCTGGCCCAGTTGGTTGAAGTATGTGGCACATTTCAAGCATCTAGTGCAGATACTGAAGGAGGCTTCAGTCTAATGAATAATATTAAGACAGAGCCTTGTAAAACGTTGGATGTTTTTCATCTAGACATCCTAATGAGCATCAAGTCATATCTAACTGCTGGATTTGAGGTTGACCTTGACTCTGTATATGCATTCTGGAAATGCGACAAAGACAGGCATCAAAAACTGAGCTGTAGATGATGGTAGAGGAGGCTTTGTAGGCAGCGTCGTTGTTTCACATTTGTTTAATAACTATGTTAAACTGAAATACTGTAGTTTTATTAATTTACTAAAGTTTGAACAAAAAGACACCACCTATGCAATGTTCCCTTTCTAAGCTGATGATGCAACTGAGCAAGTTATGGATGCACTTGGGGAGCCGATGGGCAGTGGCCCAGGGACCCAGGCCTGGGTCGGGAGGGAACTTGCTCAGCTGTAGCCATAAATTGCTCAGCTGTAATATCAGCTTAGAGGGAACATTGACTCGACGGCCCATTAAGGGAACTTAAAGATATAATAAGCCCAAGGAAAGAACACATGGACTACACCTTGTGTGTCACAAGGACTTACTCATGTGACCCTGGGCTCCATCTTATTTCTTTAAGTTTCCAAAAACTGCATGGCAAAGGCCAAGGGACATAAAAGAGGTTTACATCACTTAGGCCAAGAGTCTTAGACTCAGATCACCACGAGGGCTGCATGAGGACTAGTAGAAGGCCACCTGAGGATTAGTAAATTAGCCGGACGGCTGCACCACTGAAACCTTTCCATACAGTGATATTGCAAATATTGGTAAATGATTGTGTCATTGCGGGCTGCAGGAAATAGCTTTAGGGGTCGCATGCAGCCCACACGCCACATATTTGAGACCCCTGACTTAGGCTGTGTCTACACTGACAGCGGCGGCACCCAGCGTTCTGGGAGTGCTTAGCAGTGAGTCTGAACTGACTGCTGCACTCCCTGAACCCGATGCCAGAAGTCCTGGCTCCCAGGAAACATAGGGGAAAGCCAACCACAAGGGATTTGCTGTTAGCTTTCCCCAGTGTTTCCTGGTGGCTTAGGAAGTCACCAGCATTTATGGAAGGCATTTTACATGCCGGTTGACTGCTGCCGAGAAAAAGCACTAAGTGTGGACTGATTATACTTTGGTATCACTTATATCCCGCAGGGAGATGAATAACTCATCCACACAGTGATGTCTTACTTTCCAAAGGGGAGGTAAGACGTCAATACAGAAAGAAGAAAAAAGTGTTAGTAAGAGCATTTAACTATTATGTTGCTTAGAAGTGACCAATGGTACTTCATAACAATGCAAGCTCTCTGCTACTGAGGTAATCATGTTCCATTTATGAGAACAAGTACCTGACTCCGAAACTATAGATCAAGCACAAGTCACCATATATACTTCTGGATAAGCCGATCTACACATAAGCTGACTCCCCCGAGCCCCAAAAATAGTAAAAAAAAAAAAAGTGACCCGCATATAAGCCGAGGTCCACCTGTGGCCCCTGTCATGAACCCCCCACCCTGCACTGCTGGCTTCCCCCGGAGTCCCCAACACCCTCCCTATCCCCCAAACCCCTGCTGCTGCTTTTCCCACTTTTCTGTGACACCCCTGCCGGTGCATTCCCCGACACCCCCCAACCCCTGCTTCCATTATCCCCGGCGTCCCAGGTACCCCCCCAACCCCGGGGCGCTGCCACTGGCTCCTTCAGGCCAACCCACCCCCTCAGCTCCCTTACCTGGCTGCTCCAGATGCCAGGGTCCCTCCTTCTCTAAACCCAGCCTGGGGGCCGACTCCCCAACATGGCCACATGCTGGGGCTCCAGCCTGGAGCATGCTCTGTGCATGCTAAGGGCTGGAGACTTCCTGTGAAACTCTTGGGCTAGGGCTTTCTACCGTATTGACCTACGTATAAGCTGAGTACCTGTTTTAAGGGTACTTTTCAGGCACAAAAATCTCAGCTTATATGCAAGTATATATGGTCTACTTAAGCAAAACAAACAAGGAGACTGTTGGCAGCTGTAAAGACTAACAAATTTATTTATCACACAAGCTATCATGGGAGAAAATGTCAGTTTGCCAGACACTTAAAGCATCAAGCTTCAAGTGTCTGATGAAGTGGGATTTTTCTCCCACAAAAGCTCATGTGATAAATAAATTTGTTAGTCTTTAAACGTGCCACAGGACTCCCTGTTTGTTTAGATCCCACACAGTAATTTTGCCAGCAAAATTGTAAAAGAGACTGGTAAAATTTACTCACCTCCCCTTAATTTTTCCTTCTGCTTTCTTCCACTGCTCCTGTGTGTTCCATTACCATTAATCATTACCATCCTCTTCACCTTCCAAGCACCATCAAAGCACGTCTTCCTTTTACCAGCCTCTCTCTAGATTTACAACATAGTACCAGCAGCTGCAGCAGCTCAGAGAATTGATGATCTCTTTAACTCCCCAGACTACCTTACTAGAGAAAATGAACTATAAAGTCAGACTAATAAATATTATGAAAGATTAGCTATAGACAAACAGAACGGTTAAATTACATATTCATTTTTATGGCAAAAATGGAAATGCATACTTACAGCAAAGCAAAATCGCAGAATGAGGTAACCCCAATATTTCTCTGCATCTCTCTCTGCAGAAGGAGGAAGGGATTCAAAAGAAAAAAAGGAAAGATTAATGTGTTTCTCCTCCAATTAGAACTTAATACAAATTAGGCGACTCCCTGAGTGGACTCTCATGGGGCATCTGGTGCTCCTTTGAGAAAAGTCCAAATCACAGACGAGTAAGTAAATTGTACTTTTCTCCCTAATGGACACCAGGTGTTCTGTGATCCCCATGCAACTGGGATGTAGGCAGTATTAAAACCAATCAATCTCCACAAATGAGAGGAAAACTTTAAAGTTAGAGAAAGTGAACAAAAAGAAAAAGCATGTTTTAGTGGCAAATGTTTGCTGGTCTTTTTACTTTCTTCTTCCTTCCACACTATATTGAAGGGTTCTAATGAGGATGAATCAACAGACTGCAGAACCACCTCTCCAAGTCAGAATGGACAAATGATAACATAGCTATTTGAAAGTGATAAAGAAATGCATTGAAAACCCGGTCACTGTAGGGCAAAATTAATTGAATGAAGCACCTTGTTGTTCTACTCAGGAAGTGACAACATGCTTGACTGAGTGACACCTCACAGGAGGGCAACACTATATGAAAAATGTGATGATCTGATGCACTCCTGGATGCATCCATATTGAAATGGTGGATATGGATGCTTTCCCCTCCTCCTTTGGTCACCCAGCTAATTATAACATTGCTTTTTCTTCTAAGAATGCTTTTGCATAAACAGAATTTGAAATGCTGATCATATTTAAAACATGCAACTGATTCTCCTAGTTGTGGAAGGGCTTGGAATGCGAGAGAAACAAAGATTGGTTCAGGTGCAAAAACTGCTACTTTGGGAATAGAAAAATCTGGTGCAGGCTTGAGAATCACGTTATTAGTGAAAAAACTGGACACAAGGATTCCAGATGAATGAACTCCCCAAACATAAAAGCAAAAAACTCATGAGCACTCTTGAGTATTCATGCTTTAGAAGGCAAAATGTCTCAGTGAATGGTGGATTCTCTGTAAGTTGTAGTCTTTAAACCATGATTTGAGGACTTCAGTAACTCAACCAAAGATTAAGGGTCTATTGTTGAAGTGGGTAGGTGAGGTTCTGTGGCAATATGCAGGTCAGGCACTAGAGCAGGCGTCTCAAACACAAGGCCCATGGGCCGCATGCAGCCCTTAAAGCTATTTCCTGCAGCCTGCAACAACCCTATTGTTACCACTATTTGCAATATTGTTGTATGGAAAGGTTTAAGTCATGAGGCCCTCAGGCTAAATGTACTAATCCTCATGCGGCCTTTGTGGTGATTTGAGTTTGAGAGCCCTGCACTACAGAATAATGATGATACCTTTTGACTTTATAGTCTAAGGTTCCAAGCCATATTTCTCACATGTAGAAAAAGCAAGGAGTCTTGTGGTACATAGGCTGTGTTCAAACACAGGGGGCTATTTCAATACAAGTCGTTTCGAAACAACTTATATCGAAATAACACCTTATTTCGAAATAACTTATGACAAATTAACAAAAAGTTACTTCGAAATAAGGAAAAAAGCGGGAAATGAAATAGCAAGTTCACAGTGTGAACATGCTATTTCGCTTGGGGAGGGGGCTGTAGGCACCGGTGGGGTTCAGTGCAGCCCAGCGCTGATCAACGCCAGTGCCTGCAGAGGGGGGCTGCAGGCACCCGCGGGGTTCAGTGCAGCCCAGCGCTGATCCCTGCTGGCTTAAAGCCCGGGCTGCCCCCAAACCCACGGTGACCCACGGTGGGTTTGGGGGCAGCCCGGGCTTTAAGCTGGCGGGGATCAGTGCTGGGCTGTGCTGAACCCTGCCGGTGCCTGCAGCCCTGCTCTGCTGGCCAGGGGACACCCCTCAGCACCCTGGCCAGGGTGCTGAGGGTTCCCTGGCCAGGGTGCTGAGGGGGCAACCCTTCAAATGTTGTTTCGGAACACCTTGTTCCAAAACAACATGTTCACATGCATTGTTTTGAAACAACAGTTTCAAAACAAGGTTTCGCCCCCAAATGGGGTTTAACTTGTTTCGAAACAACAGGTTCCCGTTGTTTCGAAACAACTGTGCATCGGGTGAACATGGTTTTTTTCATTTCGAAACAACCTCGTTGTTTCGAAACAAAAATGCTGTGTGAACACAGCCTTAAAGACTAACAGATTTATTTTTCGTATGAGCTTTCATGATAGAACATCCCACTTCGTCAGAAACTTTGAAGAGCCCTCTTCAAAGCCTCTGACAAAGTGGAATATTCTCCCATGAAAGCTCATGAGAAAAATAAATCCGTTAGTCTTTAAGTGCCCCAAGACTCCTTGATTTTTTTACTTTACTAGACTAACATGGCTGACCTTTTGGAACTTTGCTCACATGTAGGTAGCTTTAAGCATTATGATGAAATACCTTATGTTGTGAAGCCCTTGGAGCACACAGTGGCCTTAAAGAGAACTTGATAAACAAGAAAATAGTTTTATTTTTTAGTCAGTCAATTTAAATGTTCAGAGTTACAAAATTATGTGTTTTAAGCATTTTTCTAGTTATCTATTTAAATATACAGTTGCAAAAAATTATGGGGGAGGTCAGGCAATGATGGGGAAGGCAATAATTAATGACTTGAGATTCAATGCACTAAAACTTCATAACACGTAACACAAATTGTCAACATCACATCAAAATAAAAACAGATAGCTTTAAATCAAACTCATGTTTTCAAACTTTTTTTTTCCTATCTCTGAATAGGGTTGAATCAATGTTTATCAAGATTTTACCAATAAAAACCTTATCTTTCTAAGCCTAAATAAAAGCTCTGTAATCCCTTGCTGTACACTCTGGATTTTCAGCTTATATGTGATTGTTTCAGACTGGAAATCCTAGTGTGCCATGGAGGTCCAATTGCTGCTTTTCATGTGACTAGCAACCAAATCCACAAGATTGCATCCTTTCCTTCCTTCTACCTAAAGGCTGAAAGTTTGCAGTTAGCACTGTTCTCTCTCTCCTAAGTTGGGGGTACACTGTATAATATGGATGCATGAGTTAGTCAAAACCATGATTAGTAAGATGTGATACTAAGGAATACATTACTATATTTATGACAGATGGGGTGGTCTACAAGACTTCAGTTAAAGACCAATGGAGAATAGCCATTTTTGCCTGCAATCCTCCGGATTAGAAAAGCAAGTTTTCCAGCATTTTGCAGATAAGTTAATTTATTTATTTTTCTTAAACAACACAATGCAATTACTTGAAATAGATATCCTGGGCTATTTAAGAGTTTGGTAAATAGGCTTAGGTCCCTCTGAACCAAATTTTCAAGAGTGTTTAGCATTTTAATCTGGACCAACTGAGTCCTAAGCATTTTTGAACAACTGGTTCTTCTACATTGTTTTGGAACACCATATTTCCAACTTCATAACTAACTACAATATTAATACATTTATGTAAGTTATGACAAGCATTCCTTCTAAAAGTTTGCCATTGCATGCAACAACATTCCAGAGCATCTGAACAGAGACAGAAAAGTTCTTTATAAATGGAATGTAATAAATGAGGGGAAAAGTGAATGGTGTGAAAAGCAGGAGTGGCTTAATACAGTAGTGTATTTTGTGTTGTAACTTAAAACATACCACCATGCTGCCTCTTATTAAATAGGACTGCCCAACAAACTGGGAACTCATATTGCAAATAAATCAAATATAGCTCCAGCAGTGTTACCAGAAACCATTTTTAAAAATGTGTATCCATATATATTTTTGTTCAGAGCATATATGTCTGCTATTCAGTGAAATATTTCAACAGGAAGAAACCAAATTCAACAGCAGATCAGGAATCCTTTGAATTCAGTCAGCAACCATTTGGCAATGTGAGGCTATATATATTAGAAGAACTGGCCAAAAAATTAAAAGGCCATGTCTTTTAAAGAGGTCACCCACTTGTCTATAGGCTACATGCATTGTGCAGGCATCAGGAGCTCCTTGCATTCCTCTGTCTTCCTCCTGTCTTCCCAAACAGCACATCAATCTCCCACCTCCTGCTATTTTAGGGACCATAAGATAAGACAGTGGAGGATACAGGAGGAACTGTATTCCCCACTTCTCATCTCATGGTCTCTTGGTAACCTCATTCCCTTTTCTCTGCCTAAGCCAGGGTACCCCATTCCCATCATGTCCCTTCCATTCCTATTTCCTTTCTGTCTGGAGATAAGTCATTCAGGGTGTTGGGTCTTCTAAGCTGTATTACAATGAATGGTAGAGCTGAGACTCGGAGGGCAGCTATCTTTATGCTGGAAGGTGCTAATAGCTGCCATCAACCTGTGCTTTGAACTACAGATAATTCTGTGTTCATGAGCTCCTTGCAGAAAACAAACTGGAGACACATCAGTTCCATCAACATCCCCAGTGCAGTATGTAAAAACTGTTCTCTCATAGTCAGCCATAATCCAGCAATCTCATAGAAACAATCTGTATCTTATCCAACACAAAGGTCAAAGTGGTAATCAACTAGTAGGCTGAATGGGTAACTTGCACATAAGGAAGACTTTATAATAGGTCTCTGGAAAGACTGAAGATAAAGAAATACTTAAATCTGAAACACATCCATCAGCTAGCCCAGCTGGCATGCATAATTAGGAATTGAAAGAATTCGCTAATGAATTTACTGACAATTAACTGCTTTAAAACACATGTGAAAAGGAAACAGGAATATAGCACTGTGTCAAAAATAGATATCTTTGTAATTTTTATTTGCTTGCATCATTATTGCTGCTCAGAAATGAGCAATACAAATGATCTGGGATTTGGATTCATAACAAGAAATCGTGTGGCATTACTGAGTAAAGTGGAAGAGAGGGAAGGCAGAAGTCTATCAATGGCTAAGGGAAGTAAACAATATGAAATGAAAGGAATTATTGAGGGTACGCAAGAGGGGACTACTAGGAATAATTAAATGAAATTACAAAACCAAGAAATTGTAAATACCCGGGAAAAGCTTCCAGACACCAAGATATAGAAGCCTCCAAAGGCAAGTGGCAGAAGCTCCATTTCTTGTGACACTTTTGATTGGAGAAAGCATTAACAAGGAGCTGGGCTGGCTAATCTATGATTAGTAACTCTTCTCTATATCTAGCATCTATGATTTTAAGTATGATGGTCTTTGGGCACACACATCTACCTCAAATCATAGCAAAAACAGTGGTGAAATGAATACCATTACACATTACTACAGTTCTTCCCAGTCTTCAAGGTAGAATCCAAAATTTTCTTTGCTTAAAAACAGGTTTTATAAAACTTCAGAAAAATATTTCAATTAACATTGATAAGGGTTTGAATTTAAACTCCCTCCCCACAGGGTGCATAATCCAGTTCCACAGAAACACTATTTTATTCAACTTATTTCTCAAGAACTTTCACTTTAATTTGCCAGTTTTAAATTAGTTTTCTCAGGTATTCATGAATCAGGCAATAAGCACATTACATATTTTAAAAATAATAAATTTTATAATGAAACCACCAAAATGAGGGAACAGTATTGGTAGATTTAATATGAAATTGATTTTACTATATACATTAACACTTCAAATGTTGAAAATATAGCCTTAACCATAAAAAAATCAAGTGCTACTTAAAACCCTTTTTGCAGGTAAAGTCAAGTAAGAGTCTTTTATTTAACCATTATTTTATATTTTCTTTTGATCATGGAAGGGATGTTACGCAAAATATTCCCTCCCTCTAAGCCCCTCCAGCTTCTACTACCAGGGCTCAGCATTCTGCCTTCTCAGACTTATAGAAAACGTGTAATAGGTTTCAAAATTTCTGAAGTTTGATTTCACTATCTCATCCTAGTCTTACTTTAGCTACACAAAGATATTAAGTTCTAAAACGAATCATCAATTAAAACCTTAACAATTCTTTAATGTATTTATTTTTTGCTAAGGGAGATGGTTTTGGACTATGGAAAATAAAGAAAATTATTAATTTAAACATATATATTGCAATTCCTTGTTGATCCCGGAAAATCTCATGTTTGCAATTCTTATACAGAGCTTGAACTGACACAATCTGTTCTAACTGTTGAATGCCCATAACAAATCATTGACGTAAAATATTTTTCACTTCCTTGCAGTTATGAGTTTATAATTTCTATTTCAATACCACTGATATTACACTGCATTTTTAAGTTTAGAGCACATAAACATTAAGCATCCAAATGGAATGGAAGAGTGCACAATTATTTTACAAACTCTAAATTTAATTGTAGAACGTAGAAGCCAATTGCCGCAGGGAAGCAGTTATTCACCACATTAAAATGCTATGAAGACAGACAAATCCTTAAGATTCCCGCACTTTTGTGAGAGACACGTGCTGTAAGATTTAATACTTTAAAAACATCAATGAGATGATTGTGAAGGAGACTCTTAGGTTATGACAGTTTATATACCAGCACTGCCTGCAAACACTATGCCTCAAGCAATTGACACTCCTGGTTTAGAAAGCTGTTTTCAGAGCAGGATAAAGGCATAGTTATGCTCTGACTATTTCTCTTTCCCCAAAGCATTTTTGCAGGAAATCAGTCTTGCTACTGTAGATACCTTCCCTCTCAGCTCCTTACATCAAACCTCCTTAACACTCTATTTAGCTCCTGAGGATCTATCACTTGCAGAAAGGGAATTTACTTTCTGATCCAGCTGCATTGCACACAGAAAGTAATTTTGTTGAAATTTTGCTCTTCAGTTGTTTGGATTACAGCTTGTGTGGTCTTCAGGAGATGCAGAAACAGGAGTTTCATCATTTCTTGGACGTTTAGATGCAGGCGGATTGTGCAGAGGATCATTGGAGGGAGACTGTTTCTCTGAAATATTGGGAAACAGTGAAAATCACTTAGTTTGATTTCATGTTTATTATTTTTCATCTAAAAAAAAGTAAAACTGAATTTAGCACTCATAAAAGATGCTGGGTTGACCATTCTGGATACCCAAGTCCTTCCCACTGTACAGGTACAGTGTAGGAGCTGTACTAGGAACTGGATCGAGAATAACTCACTTTATACTGTCCAAAGTACTACCAAGTGGCAGCAGCTTCCAAATTCATAAGCTGGAGATGCAAGTTTCTGAATTTATCATTAATCCCTCTGTATTCATGTCTGAACTAAGACTTTCATATTTACCAAACTAGAAAAATATCCATAATAATGTAATTTGGCATGGAATGGCTGAGCATAAGAAATCCTATTACATATTACAACCAGGAATGGATTTAGGGACTGGCAACCTAGATGACTGCCTGGGCTGCCAGGCTTGAGGGGACTGCTCTCGTTGCTATCAACGAAGAAAAAATAGAATGCTTGAATCAGAACATCCCAAGTGTTTCACATGGGGATTCATTTCCCCCACTAACCTATTAGGACGTTCTGGATCTCTACAGAATCTCATGAACTTTGAGATTTTTCAGGAACTCCCCAAACCTCCTAAAAAGTTACCAGCAAGGCTCTCATGAGTATATAATGGGGTCAGGCACCACCAGTCAGTCAGTGAGATATAAGAGTGAAGTGAAGTGAGAGTCCAGCTATGAACTTTGTTATACTGTGTAATGGTGAAAATGTACATATGTGTGGGGTGCCAAAGACACTCCTCACTTGGGGCACCATTAAGTCAAAGTCTGGTTCTGATTAAGAGCAAAAAGCTGCTTACCGTTTTGAATTGCTTCTGAGGAAGAAGGTGTGGAGACGAGATTTGTGTGCGTTGAGTTTGGAACGTCCGTCTTCAAAGGAATCAAGTTTACTCTCCTTAAAAATAAAACACAGATACAATTCTACTGCCTTTAAAATGCTTCACCTCCACGAATGAATTATTCTACAAAAGGAACTGTACACTAAATCACTGAATTACTACATCAGTTAACTACAGTGGTACAGAGGTACACATACATCCATTGACTACCTATGGTATGGAACATTTTGAACAGAAAATTTAACAGAGACAGAAGTGCTTTAGGCTTCTAAGACGAGGTTTCTGCTCTTCTCAAGGAAGCCCTTCAACTGTACTGGCAAGTCCTCCAGCTCTAGTGGAATCTCTTATCTAGATCTACAGTGGACAATTCAGACTTCGCCTCTTTTTGGGAACACTGATTCCCCCCGGCTTTTGCTGCTTTTATGTGCTGATGTTTGCTGACTATTTCAAACACTTAATAGTCAAGCTTTAAAACAAAAAAGTGGGTCTTAACCATAATCACAGCAGAGCTGTCATTCTGCTACAATTAAGAGGTAAATTTAGGAACCAGAATTCATTTTGACCTTTCACTTGGAGTACAAACTAATCAGAAAAGTAATAACAAATAGCTATAGAATTTATTTTTAAACCTCTGTATTTCTAACAAAGCCATACGAACAGCTTGTTTCGGCCTTCACATTCACCACAGAAAACAGCAATATAAATCTTACCTTGGTGTCTTACTCCAGCCTTGTAAAGCATTTAGAGTAATCCTCCTGGGCTGGTTTACTTTAGCGTTCTGGCTGGCTGGCTGTGTGGATTTCCTCTCTTCTGAGAATAAAGCTGGAATATTTTTGACACCAGCAGGAGTTGAGGGACAGTCCTTGTTGGTTATGGCTGGTGCTAGTGTTTTAGGCTGGATACTAGGATTACCTGGATCCACGGTCCTGCTCGAAGGGGTTCCATCTACTGGCCTAGGGACTGGGGAAACAACCTTGAGTGATTGATTCTTCTTCATTTTCTTCTCTGCTGTGCAAGGCGTTCTGACACACAACACTGGTTTCTCTTTCAATGGTATTCCAAGCTCATCCTCCTCAAACGTCACAAAAGAGCAATATCCATCCGTGGAAGAGATAGCAAGAAAGGATCCATCACTGGACCTGTTTTGTTTTTTGAGAGAGGGAAGAAATTTGAGACACTGAGCTAGTCCTGACTGCTCTCCACAGAAACACATCCCATGTCAGTAACACAGGTTTCACCTCACAGCTAAATGTATAAATGAAAATAAACCTGAAATGACCTCAGAGATGTCTGGTAGCTCAACCAAACAATAGTTCATGAAACCACATCTTGACAAACCATTTAGTTCCTCTGGTTTGGTCTGTGACATGGAACTACCTGTTACTAAAAGCAAGTGGGTCCGTAGCTACAGAGCTGCTGAATACCCTTTAACTGCAGGCATCCCAACATTCAGCACCTTTTAACCAGGATTTCTGAAATGTCACTGAACACCGTTTGCACTGAACTTTGTTGTAGTTAAACCATGTTCAGTATTGGTTTGACTGCATTTCTTGCCCTGCGTGCTGGCAGTAATCAGAAACACTCAGCAATAACACGAACAGGCCCCTACTGGTAATTTCACCAGACAGTGTCCACTGGTCTTTCTGTTCTCTTCTATTCCCGTTGCATCACAATATGTGAGCACCACTGGCAAGTTTGACAGATGCCCCATAGCCTGTCGTCAAGCGGAAGGATAGTGGTTACAGGACAGGCTCTAGAGCAGTGGTTGTCAAACTCAGGATAGGGACCCAGTACTGCGTCACAGATCCTCAAGCACTGGGTCACAGCATGCCTTGCCACTGCCAAAAGACTAGAATGCATTGCTCAAAGATGTAATTGCTGAGTCGTGGGCATAAATCATTTTTTTCAACTGGATCCCCAAGAAAAAGGTTTGTGAACCACTGAGCTAGAGAGGAAGGATGGTTCTGTGATTAGCCCCCTGCCCTATGAAAACTAGGGTTCAAATCCCAGCTCAGTCATGGATTGAGACCGTGGACAAGTCACTCAGTTTATTGGTGCCTCAGTTCCCCCATCTGTAAAATGGGCATCACAGCACAGCCCTACCTCAGAGGAGTGTCGAGAGGACAAATGAAATACAATAAAAGATTGCAGTGGGCTCAGGCGCTATGCAGGGGTTCATACGCTGGGTGTAAGAACCCCCCAGGGGGTCATGAGATTATTAAGCGGTGGGGGGGGGGGGGGGCGCATGCTGTCAGTCCCAACACAAGTTAGTGAAGGTTGCATTGCATGGGGCGAGGTCATCATAGCCTGAAATATTTTCATTGGGGATGTCAGCAAAAAAAGTTTGGGAATCCCTTTACTGTGGTTACCATACAAGTACAATTGACTGACAGATGTGTAAGGCAAAAATATAGGATCCGCAGGGCATCAGACAATACACGAATGGCAGCCTGCCCCTACCATGACAAATATAAAGTGACCTACCATGAAATGTCACTCAGGGTATGATAATGTATATTAGATACATAACCAAAGGGAAAGGACTGCTGGGTGTCATAGAGAAGCACAGAATCTTCTGAAGCAACAGCAAACACCAACCGATAGGGCAGATTTATTAGAGAAGGGGTTGACTTCTGTGAACCTTCACCTAGGGATACAAAAAACGTAACTGAGAAAAACCACACACAGACTATTGCTCCATTACAGTGGTGTTGCTTGCACCAACACAAGCAACAAGTTCCAAAGGGGTAGCCATGCTAGGCTCGTTCAGCAAAACAAACTAGTAGTCTAGTGGCACTTTTAAAAACTATGAAATTTATTTATCACATGTGTTTTTGTTGGAGAAAAGTCCACTTTGTCAGACCCTTGAAGATGGAGAACTTCCAGAATGGGAGAAAAAGTAAAATTGAAAATTTATTAATTTTTTTCCTCCCATTCAGTAAGTGCTCCATCTTCAAGGGTTTGACAAAGTGGGATTTTCTCCCATGAAAGCTCATGCGATAAATAAACGTGTTAGTTTTTAAAAGTGCTACTAGACTCCTAGTTTGTTTAACATAACAGAGACCGAACACACTTTTTGTCATTGCAGTGTATCAGTACCAACATCCCAGCTGAGAAAATGGCACCTTCCTCAGTGCCAGTGAAAGTACTTGAAATGTCAAGATTAGACGACAGAGATACCTAAGAAAATTTTTTCTAGCTGGTTGTGAAAATGTAATCATTAGTTAATGACTAGGAGCCTTTATTTTCAGAGGTGCTGAACATACACAGGGCCCTCTGACTTCCAACAGTGTTATGAAAGTGTAACACTTTTGAAGAAATCAGGCCACCTATTTAATTTTAGACTCCCAAATTTGCACATTTTGGCTCTAGACCGGATCTTTTGCTTTCCTGAAAGTATTCTGCTTAATAAACGACCAACAGACTACTGAAACAATCTCATCTTGTTCCCTCCTAACAGTCACTCTGAAAGTTAGGATGGGAAAAATGGTACTAGGTAATAATATTCTGTAAGGGAAGCTGCAATTTTAAGCTACACAGTTCAAAGCAGGCGTTCTTATCGTGCTCCAGTTAGATGTGAGGAAATCTGTGCCTCTTAGCAAGAAAGTAAAGAGTCTTGTTTAAAACCTTAAGGTAAAATCCTGGCCTTGCTGACTTCAACAGGGTCAGGATTTTACTCCCTGCCTTCAGCCACTTATTGTGCAGTTTGTGTAAAAATTTCTCATCCTCACAACTCTGTCAATGCACAACAGTCCTGACCAGCCCTATTAGTGCTATTTCAATCTTGGCCTTTCTTGTACAACTATCACCAATTGTAACAAACTACCAAATTTTGCAGTGGTTCTGTGATGTGGGCAATCAGGATTAAAGGAAAACATTACACCAGGTGATACCTTAATGTTGAGTGAAGCTATTTATGTTTATTCACACCAGCCAATTAGAAAGCTATAAGAAAACATCAAGTTTTTCTATAGCCTAAGAGGCCAAATGAGAACATTTATCCACTGTAACTAAAATCATGCAAAAAGCACTTAACAAGAGTTTAAGATCTTAAAATCAAGAAATAGCTTCCTAGATGTGGAGCAACAATATCCTGAAGGAATGTTGAAAACTGAAACATCACGGAGTATAATCTGCAGGTTCAAAGGGGCAGACATGTTATTCTAGTGCAGTAAAACAAACAAGGAGTCCTGTGGCATTTATTTATTGCATGAGCTTTTGTGGGAGAAAATCCCACTTCGTCAGATGCTTTGAAGATGGGGGAATTTACAGAATGGGAGGAAATAAATGCAGGGAAGCATACATCATGGGAACAGGTCACACTGTAACAGCAAATCAAAACAGTTGCAAAGATTCAAACACTGGGGACCAACATACAGAAGGAGATGAGGTCAAATCACCTGTTGTAATGAGAGAAAAATCCAATGCCCCTATTAAGTCTTGAAGCAAAGCATCTGACGAAGTGGGATTTTCTCCCATGAAAGCTCATGCAATAAATATATTTGTTAGTCTTGAAGTGCCACAGGACTCCTTGCTTGTTTTTATTATCTGTAGCTACTTAGTCAGATTTGCTGTAAAACAAGCTCCCACAGATTTTCCATACCTTTATTATGTGCTGATCTCAACTCAAAATAGACTGGACAACAGCGAACAGCTAGAGATGCCTTTCCAGGACAGGGTAGATGAGCTATGGGCCTGTCAGAAGAAGAAAACCTTTAGAAAATGTCACATGAAATGGATTACGTACATACATACATAAATTCATAAGGTAAATTTAGTTTATTAAATGCTACCTTTTAAGATTTTTTCTTGAAAAAACATATGTGGTGTTTGTTACATTCTCTCCTGATTCAACACAGCCAGCTGAGAAAATAAAAAAGTTTAAAAACATTATTAATCAATTCAAAAGGTACTGAGCACACAAACTTACATTTATAAAAATATTTTATTTCCCAAGAATTAGCCTTATGTTGGAGGGCCAAGGTTTTTTCTTAATCTGAAAACAACCTGCAAACTGTATTCCAAATATTACTTTAAATCTGCTTTCATTTCCCTTACATATGGCTCCAAACTATGCTTCTTTTGGCTTTTGCAAATGACTGTGATATCAATGCCTATGCAGGTAAAACATTTTACAACGTTATTTTTCTTAACAGCACAGAAAGATTTTAGAAACAATGACACAAAAGACTACAGTCAGAATGGGGGGGGGGGGAGAAAATATCTTTTTTTCCTAACTTCACTCTGACATTGTCACATTGCTGATATACCAGGAATTTCATAAAGAATGCCTTATGCATATGTTACCATTCCATTGAAGTTCTGAATTGCTGGCTGTCTACTAATAAAATGCCAGACTCACTGCAAATTTAAACAGGGGAACACTGAATTTAGCTTACTCTATAAAACAGGGAACCAGTGGCTGCTGCCATCATTACCCCAGAATGTAACAAAAACAAGATATGGCTGACCCCCATTTGCTTCTGTAGCATGTGGCAGTATTCTGCAATGTTTTCTGCATCTTTCTCTGGCATTTCTAAAGTGATGTACCTGACAGACAAAGTGCCCCTTCAAGGGCTACCCCATGCATCTGATACATCTGCCTTTCATGTACCTGGAGTGAGAAGTAAAGAGCCATCAGGAGTAAAACTAAGCCTGCGGAAAAACGATTTCATGCTGTCATCATGAAACATCCGATAGCTTCTCACCTGCAACATTTGGAAAAAATACAAGAAATCTTCTCTGTAAGACACCATTAATTCCATTTAATGCATTTGTCTTAACATGTAACAATCGGCTGGGTATGCAATCCAGTTTTGTGCTGGTTTTTTAATTAAAAAAGTTTAAATCACTTATTTTTTTCCCACCTCTAAATTGTTTCTGCAAATTATTTTGTGCTTTCAATTCTCTGTGATTAATAGTTGTCATTCAAATCCCTCTTCAAATACTGATTAGATACTTCAAAGACAGTCATACTAGACTTGACTATTGCTTCCTTTTTCTCTATTATGTTACTATAGCTATTTAAATTAAAGCAATCGCAGTAGGGGAAACAGAAGAAGAAACATTTCATTTAAGGATAACACCACTGCTTGGCCATAATAAAACTAAGAAAAACAGAAAAAAAATGCAACTTAATAAATTAAAAGAAATCAAATATAAAAAGAATAAAAAACTAAAAGACATGGAAATAAAAGGCATTTAAAGTAAAATAGTCCAGTTATAAATTAACATAACCTAACAGCCTGTCCCTTAAGTAACCTTACTTTAACTCTAATCCTAGAGATTTAAAGATGTCACCTAAGATCATCTTTGACCTGTTTCTCAGGACAACCTAGCCTTAAGCAGGTTTCTTCCTAAAGAAAGAAAGATACGCATTCCTTTACGTAAAATAAAATTTCTTTACAGAGAACTCCAAAAAGTTATTTTATCATCTTTCATTCAATGTTACTGGGGGGGTGGATGTTCTCCTGCTTCCCTCTCAGGATTGGAAACTTTCCACCACCATATTTTCATTCAAAAATTATATTATATCTTCCAGGGGAATGCACACTACCACAAAAATAATAAAACTGTTGTTGCAATATTGTAACTATTCATAACATTAGAGATGCTGTGTGACACATTGGAAAGCATTACCCTTAAAAGAAATTCTCTGTATATGCTATTTTTTTTGCTTCTCTCTCCTTCAACTTTACTATAAGGGTATCAGCATTGTCGACCAGTTAAGCTGTAGGAGCAGATGAACTTGCAAGAGGCAATCACTAGATGACAATGTTATTTGTGATAGTCACTTCCAAAGTAAACGAAAGACAGAGAAAACAACATAAACACCTTCTATTCCATTTATTCATAGAGTAATAAATGAAGAGACAAATGCAAAAATATCTGACGTACACGTAAATTATTTCTAAAACTGAAAAGTTTTTCGTTTTTCTTCTAAATTTCCCTTTTTGAGAAAACAGTCGTTAAAAATGTAAAAAGGGTTATCTGACAACACTGAAGAGTCTACCTCGCCTTCAGCTCCCGATGGCATCTTGGTGACATTGAATGCTACACGCTTAGTCTGTGTACTGTATACCCGCAGAACCCTATGTAATGGAGAATATTGTTAGTCATAATCTTCAACACTGAGCAATATCCTTGTCTGTTTCATACAGAATTACAGCACCTTCCTCTTCAATTAGAGCTCTCTAGATCCAGTTGACAGTTACGTGACACAGGGCAGGAGATTACAATGACTAAGTATTATCGGACAGGACATTAACAGACAACGAACGCCTAAGGGCATCTCTGTGTTACAAACTTCTGCTGCAAGTTACATCAGCATAAAGCTGCAACAGTTAGCATACTGCCTGTATACTAACATGGCTGGTTCCTTGCAGTGGTGCTGTGCACACTCACCAGAAGGGTGATGGGCATCATGCTGTGCAACCTGTCCCCCGTCCAGCACACCATCTTTTGGGAAGTTTTGGAAATACATGGAGGGGCAGAAGTGAGTTGTGCAGGGGTGACTGGGACTGCAGGGTCAAGTTCCCATCAAGCATCTTTCTCCATCCCATACATCCCAGAATTTCCATGTCTTTCTGAAAAATCTGATGCAACTGCATGGTGCTCTTTGCTGTGCAGCAGGAGCCTGAACAGCTCTGCACTATCATCATAAACACTGCAAGCATAAGACACACAATCCTCCAGTACCCACAGAGCCACAAAAAGAGCCATTCCTGTAGTAGTTGGCTGCGGGGTACTAGACTAACACGGCTGCCCCTCTGGAGCTCAAAAAGAGCCATAGGGAACATGGGCCTTTGTTGGTTTTTCATAGAAGCTTATTGGCAAAATGAGTATATTTGCTCATGAGGGAAAGTCAGGGCTGTAAGTGAAATGGAAAAGGCCTGAACAACTTTCTGGCACTTCCCTAGTGATTCCATCAGTTCCTACAGAATATGAGCTATCACTGAAAAAACTAATTTTATCTCTAGTCTTCATTGTTGTAGTTTCCTTATGAATGTGAATTGAATGCAGACCTGTGCAAGATTATTTTACATCTGTATGGCAGGAGTGTGAACAGACTTAATTCATGTCTTTCAGGATGTTGATTCTGACAATAATTTAAATCTACTATTTTATGGCTGATCATTTTTGATAGAAATTTCTAGCTATCATGTCTATCCATGGAGATTTAAAGGACTATCTGGCCTTTCTACATGTCCCTTCTCTGAGGCCACTTCAGGATTTGCTCGAAGTGAGATCATTACCCTCTGTAACAGACCCCTCATTATTATGAGATGAGTAACTCAGGAAAGTGAGAGAGAGAGGAAAGTTAAAAGAAAAGAGCCATGAAGGGGGAGGGGACTTACTAAAAGGACATCACCTTACACCTCCACCCCCAGGAGAAAATAAAAACAATCAAAGATGCAGGTTAACATGTATCTGTGTTTTTGTCTTCAATACACAATAAGGACAATGGGATAAATATAACTACAGGGATAAAACTTGGTTGGTGGAAAAGTACCCAAGATCAACTTGCAAATAGTGTAGTGGCTAGCACCTCTGCTTAACATGCAGAAGGTCCTGGGTTCAATTCCAAGGGGGTTGGACTCGATGATCTCACGAGGTCCCTTCCAGCCCTATGATTTGATTTGATTTGATTAAACCATGGCCATATGCCAAAGGGGTAGAAGCCACGTTCACTGTTTCCCATTACAACAGGTGAACTGATCTCACCTTCCTCTATATGCTGTTCCTCGGTGTTTGAATCTTAACAACTGCTTTGATTTGCTGCAGCAGTCTGACCTGATCCTATGACTTACACTTCTCTGCATTTATTTCCTCCCTTTCTGTAAGTTCCCTCATCTTCAAACCATCTCACAAAGTGGAATTTTTTTCCATGAAAGCTCATGCAATAAATAAATTTGTTAGTCGTGGGAAATGCCCATAGAACATCTGCAAAGACAGCCTATTAATATGCTATATTTCTGCACTGCAGAGCCTCAGAATACTGTGGTAATAAAGAAATCTCAAATCAAGGATCACTCTCCTAGTGAGATAAAGTTATTTTTCTCACAAAAAAGCTAGATTGAGGTTTATCAGCCAGCTGTGAAGCGTACCAAAATAGAATGCATGCCCCCAAACAACATAAGGTGAACTTCAAAGCTAAAATGGAGAAAAAGAGAGAGAGAAACAACAGATTTGTTTGCCAAACGATCTCAATAACCTGGCTGCCAGAGGTGGTGAGAGATGAAAAGGGCATTCAGCACAGAAAAATTAAATTTCTGATGTCTTCAGGGATCTAGAAATACCCCCAAAATATATAGAGAATAAATATAATTTGTTTAAGTTTAATTAAAATGATTTCTTTGATGAATGTCCCTCTAACCAGACTTTGGATGGCTTTCCACACAGAAATAAATTTGTGATTAACTCCAATTCTCACTTTACCTTTGCAGTTCCCTGGGAATGACCAATGTGAATGGCAATTAATACCCACTTTTCCAGATATCTACTGATTTGAAGTGAAAAGCATTCAGTTCTTTTCTTGACTTAATTAACATAAAAAAAAATAATAGGAAACACGTGAAACAATAACTTACCTATCACAGCTAAGAGTTGCAATGTACTGACCTAGAGGATCCCATGTTATTCCTTGCACATAACTCTTGTGTTCATTAAAAATTGAAACTTTTTGCCCTGAAAATGCAAATAGTTTCTAAATTGCAAAACTCAACTTCTTGTGCATAAAAAAATTTTCATTTCAGAAATAAAATAATACCAAGTATTTCAAAATGTAAAGTAGGGTATATTTTTACACTAAAATTGATAAATTTCTGTAAAGTGTCTTACAATGATGGTGGAAATGTTTGCTTTAAAGTCACCTCTGAACCACAACTACTGAATTCGACCATATGAATCCGAGACTTTTTTCCTCCTCTGCAGTTTTGTGAAAATGAAGTTACTTGAACAGTAGAATTTGATTTAAATATACCCACATAGTCTATAAAATTACACAAAAAATTGTCACTTGGACAGATGATGTTCCTAAAGCAATGAAAAATATCCTTCTGTTACTGTAGGGTTTCTCCAGTAAACTAAGGGATTATGCCCGCACACCTATGGAGCCACATTATACTGTCATACTCTATACGGTAGACTCCGCCTCAGATTGAGCTAGTGACTCATCCGCTGTAGATCCTGCCCGGAAGATAACAAAACACACAGAAACTAGCAGATTACAGCTGCATGGCTTTTTGTGGAATAATTGATTCTGAAACTAAGAACTCCAGTGCCCTCCCCCTTGTTTATCCCATCAGGCAGGTCAAGGGCACTAACTCTCCAACACTAGGGACATCCCAGAAGTCACACTGTCTGGATTAGAGGTGACCATTTACAATACTATTGACATCGATATTGCAAAATTACAATAATTTGTACAAGATATGCCATGCCAGGTACCACTGGGAAGGTTATCCTTCACTAAGCTCGATAAACATGTTTATATCAATCTTTTGATCAATCATATTTATTATAAGTTCTAAATATGTATGGTATATTCTATTTCAACTTGTCCTGTGTTTCTGGGTGACACCCCAGACAGGATGGAAGCAGCACTAACCCTGTTTAATGGCCGAACAAGGGAATGCAAAGGAACAATGAATCCGGTTCAAGAAGTCAGGGGTTATGCTCTGCAAGTCAGCAGGATACATAAGAACATGTCTAGGAGCAGGGAACTGAGAGGCTTTTCTATGTCATATACTACATGGCTCCACTTGAGACAAGTCACATGACAAAGACTTAAAAGGCAGCTGCACCATTCCCTTCTTATCTTCAATTCCTGCTTCCTACCTCTGGATCAACTCATCTACACCTCCTGCAGCTGTGAAACAAAGGACTGAGTTCCATCCAGGTACTAGGTTTACATCAAAGGAACTGTACAAGCCAGCCAATTCCATAATTCTGCTTAGAATCTGATATCTATGGATTTTGAAGTTACTTGCATGTATCTGATTCTTTTGACCACTTAACATCTCTTCTCATTGTTTTCTTCTCTTTCTTAGAAACCTTTAGTTTAGTTACTAAAGGATTGGATGGCAATATGGTATTCTGGCTAAGATCCAAACTTATACTGATCAGGTAATGTAGCTGACACTTTGGGGACCAGGAGAACATTTCTGGTAAAAGGAATAAAATTTTAATAATTTATCTCTTTACTGCAACTCCTTGCTAAATTGGGAGCCAGAGACTTCTGGGATAGATTGCACACTTAGTAAGTTTGCAGATGATACCAAACTGGGGGGAACGGTAGACACCCTAGAGGGCAGAGCCAGGATTCAGGGAGACCTAGACAAACTGGAGCAGTGGGCCAAGAGGAATCTCATGAGGTTCAACAAGGATAAGTGTAAAATCCTGCACTTGGGACGAAAAAACCCCATGTACTGCTACAGGCTGGGGAGTGATCAGCTAAATAGCAGCACTGGAGAAAAGGACCTGGGAGTCATGGTGGATGGGAAGCTGGATATGAGTCAGCAGTGTGCTCTTGCTGCCAAAAAGGCCAATGGCATACTGGGCTGCATCAGAAGAAGTGTTACCAGCAGATCGAGGGATGTGATCATTCCCCTCTATTCTGCACTAGTGAGGCCACATCTGGAATACTGTGTCCAGTTTTGGGCTCCCCACTACAAAAAGGACATGGACAAATTAGAGAGAGTCCAGAGGAGGGCAACCAAAATGATCAAAGGGCTGGAGCACAAGCCCTATGAAGAAAGACTGAAGGAACTAGGCTTATTTAGCCTGCAGAAGAGAAGACTGAGGGGGGATTTGATAGCAACCTTCAACTACTTGAAGGGTTGCTCCAAGGAGGAGGGAGCTCGACTGTTCTCGGTAGTAACAGAGGGCAGAACGAGAAGCAATGGTTTCAAGTTACAGCTGGGGTGGTCCAGGCTGGATATTAGGAAAAACTTCCTTACTAGGCGAGTGGTGAAGCATTGGAATAAGTTGCCTAGGGAGGTGGTGGAATCTCCATCTCTGGAGGTGTTCAAGTCCCAGCTGGACAAAACCCTGACTGGGATGATCTAATGGGAGTGGTCCTGCTTTTTTTGGCAGGGGGTTGGACTAGATGACCTTGTGGGGTCCCTTCCAACCCTATGATTCTATGATTCTATGACTTAAAAGCAATTAAAAAAACCCTACTTTTTTTTTAAAGCTTCTTAATAACCAATATGGGAGGATCAGAAACATTGTTTGTGATCAGCTAGTGAGTCCAACTGCAGCATTAGCCACCAGTTTGGGAGATTTAGCTTTCCTTTTGCTGCCTTTCCAGCACTTGGCACATTCAGGTGGGCTATCCTAGCCACAGATGAGTCACACCATAATCCATTAATAAATCCCACAAAGCTGAAGGCATCATACTAGGTAACAATATAGCAGTGGAAAAATGCTTAATGATTGGTATTGTTTTGGCCATCAGTGTAGGTTTATCTCCTAGAACTTCAGAGTTGTGTTGTTGAGGAAATATGTTGCGTTAACATCACTCAAGTGTAACAGTTTTGTAAACTGTATACCTATAAGCAAATGTAGCTGAGTTATCATGGTTATGGGAATTTGTAATTTTGAATGTCTTGACTTTTGTGCACATAAAACCTCAACAATAAAATCTATATTTTGCAGTAACAGCTTTTTACATCTGCTTCCCTTGTTTCTCTTTCTATCTATAAGAAAGATGCTGAGTGTCTAAAATCATACCCACAGTGCAAAATTTAAATGTGACAGCTTTAACTATAACAGAGATCCAGTAGGTCTGGTAGCGCCATCTTAGTATGCACCTTTACTTCTGAAAGCAGTAAAAATTGAATATCTTTAAGATAAATAATGTTTACACTGGAATAAGAAGGGATTCAGCTCGTCTAGTGGTCTTTTTATTAGGTCCACCAACTTAAAGAGTCATAAGCTGTGTAAGCTGGGGACAATCTCATTATATTATTAAATATTATATTGTTAAAAATTTTCACTCCAGAGGACCTGAAACCATGAGTGTGGTAAGTTCCCCAAGCTATGCCACAGAGAGTAATGCTATGGAAATAATGATTTTGTGAATCAAATGACCCCTCCCAGATGCTTCTGTCATTAACTTGTCCGCAAAATAACACTTCCCGTCATCACACTCGCAGACTAACTGGTACTTCCACCCCACCCTCAAAAATTCAGCAAATAATTAGACTATGCTGCCATAAAAAAAAAAATTTCCATTATTTTGTATGAATTAAACCAACTCTACTTATTTCAGGATGATTGCTGCAAAGAAATTAGAAATTTACCAATTACCTTTATTGATATCCCACATTATAGCTGTGTTATCTACTGAGGCAGATGCCATGCAGTTTCCATCTGGAGTCCAGCAAATATCGTACACATCTTCCAAGTGACCTCTGGAATCCAGGTTAGATTGTGATCGTCAGCAAAAGTTTTGAACAAAAAGGTCAAAAATTATGACTTTTTTTTTTTTGCTCATTTGTTTAAAATGTTAAAAAACCCATATAACCAAAAGCTTTTCAACTACTGCAATAATGAGATAGCCAGACACTGTTTTGATTTTTAAACAAGCTGCCCTATTTAAAACAGGGAGATTAAAATATTTTTAAAAATACATTAATTATATTTCTCTTTATAGGAATAACACAAATAACCCTGCTGTCATCTGTATAACAATGCATCTTTCAATAAAACAAAATCCTGAATATACAAAACGACTTCAAGTGATTTCATGATTGTTGATAGACAGACAACACACAATTGTTCAAGTACTAATAAAACATATAAAAATGAGCTAGATCATTCGCAGAAATCTTCCCTTTACAGTTTTTTTTCCCCACAAGAAATGTTTAATAAAAAAAATCTGCAAACCAGTAGAGTAATATCAGATCTAGGAGTGTAAGTTTAGCTCATATTTCATTTGAACCAGTGTCTTCTGGTATCAAGTTCAAGTTAGGAGAACCTCCATGAAAAATAAGTTTAAAAATGGTCAGAATCCCTAGCATGGCTTTTTAGATTCATGCCACAATGTGATTATTTGAATGATAAATATTTGATACATTCCTATTTTTTAAAATGCCATTTTTTTTAGAGATTAATTCTAATTAGCTTGCTTTGGAAGCTGTTCCAGACTCATACAGAAGTTTTACAAGCATTTTTAAAGGCATATTTTGTAATATACACACTTAGTACCTACTCTGGTTTATCAAGTAGAGATACCAGATTTTTTTAAGCAAAATTCTGAGAGTTATTAATGAATGTAGTGACCATGAGAGGTGCAAATTGAGAGAACCTGAAGACCAAAGTGCTGTTTACCCACACATGCAACTGAAAAGGGGATAGGGTTCCACATATTGTCCCCCTGTTTGAACTGCATCCCCACTGGGTCATTCCCATGTCCACAGCCTTTTATTCTTTTGCTTCTCCAGTGAGAGTGACAACAGGGTGCCACTCAGTTCCCACTGTGATACTGAGGCGTTATGTCTTACCCAACAGGAAATGGACTGAAACCACCACTAATTTCACTTACATAAATGAACTATTTTAACTGTGAATGCATGTATAATTCAATAGGCACCATATGTAATGTGAATTAAAGGTTATTTTGTATTATAAGAACACCTAATACAATCATCACTTTTTACATTTTTTTTTTAAATTATTGTGATTTGAAAATAACGTTTTCAGTTAGTTGGAATAAGACTTTTCAACAACTATAAAAACTGAAGTGACAGCTACTTTTTTTATTTAGCAAACAGGCATGAATCATTCCTATTTTGGCAATTTTTTATTTAATATTCATCAAATGTTCACTATAAATTCAGTAATTAAAATCATGTCTGTTTACTTAAAAGTTCCTGTGCAAGTGGACAAAAACAGAGGTTTTGAAGTGAATGCCATAATGTTCATATATTGCTGTAGATACAGAGTGCTAAGCCACAGATCTCAGACCTTCTGTCTTATTAAAGTCCTAAAAGATGAAGTTAAAAAGCATAACAGGAATGCATTGTGGAGCAGCTGAGTTTTGAAAAAATTATGGAGAGGTTTTGCTTATGTTAAGGGGAAGGCTGTTCCAAGGCATACAGAATATCATGGCATGAAGAACACTCCCCAAAAGCCCAAGAGAGTTACCTTAAAGTTTTAATTACTGTCCAATTCTCTTTGTTCATCTGCGCATCATCTTCATCTTGAAATGCTATTGGTTCTGGTTCTTTGCTATCATTCAATTTCCACAATAAAATCACAGCATCTATGGAATAATTTGACTTGTTGATTACGTTTTTCGGTAATGAATTATATTGGCTTTATTTAACCATTACATATAACATGCTAGTCAATCAACCAGCAAAAACGTTTAAACAAGTCTTGGAGATTTCTTTAGGTGATGGACCTAGAAATGCCCCCCCCCCGCATTACACCTATTAGGTAGGCACAGAAACAAAGGTATATGCTAATTTTGATTTATGTTGATCTCCTACATATTTTCACTAAAGAATCTGACTAAGAAGGAAATTTCCTAAGGTTCAAATAGGAGTCAGGTGCCCAACTTCCAAATGCTTTTCAAAGTACTTAACTGCCTTTGGAAATCTTCCCTTTAAAAAAATTACACATTTGTGCAAACACAATAGAGTAGTGGTTTTCAAACCATGGGTTGGGACCCAGTACTGGGCCGCAGACCTTCAGTTACCAGGTTGCAGCACACCCTGCTGCTGCCACCACCAAAAGACCGGAATGCATTGCTGGAAGATGTGATTGTTGGGTCGCGGGACTGAATAATTTTCTTCAACTGGGTTTTGAAAAAAACAACAAGTTTGAAAACCACTGCAATAGAGAGCTATCCAGTCCCTTTGGTACTGAGGTTAAGGTACTGGGTTGGGACTCGGGAGATGGAATCGACTTTGAAACTGTGCCACAGGCTCCCTTTTTTATGTTAGGCAAGCTGCTCAATTGCCCCACCGTAAAAGAGGAATAACTCTTTCACATCTGTAAAACAGAGAAAATACTTTGCTATCTCACAGGAAGGGTAGAGGAATAAATTAATTAAGGTGTGTGAGGCACTCGTGTTCTGGTGACAAGAGAGCAGTAATTCATATCAACCAAAAGATGGGAACTTTCTGTACTCATTTTTACACGAGGCATATATCTTCTTTATATTGGTCTTTATTACAATGTTACTCACCATCTCCTCCAGATGCTAAAATCTCACCATTAGGAGAGAAACGTACAACATTCACTGCTTTGGTATGGCGAGTGAGATTGGACAAGAATTCCACAATTGCTTTCCCATCTGGTCCTTTTTCCACCTTCCATATCTAGTTATTAAAGTATTACAAAGAGTAAATTAGCAGCTATACCTGTAAAACTGATCTATTTTCAGTTTTGAAATTAGTGCACACCATTTTCTTCAGTTCAGTTATTTATGTAGGAGAAAGTAAAAGGTTAAAATAGGAAAGATACATAGAAGTGCCCAGGTGCTGGCCCAAAGCCTAATAAAGCAATCCAAAACATGGGGCCTGAATGGAATGTACAGTGGGCCTGAACTGAAGGTACTGACAAGAGATAAGCTGTGAAAGTTCAGCTTCACTGAAATTGGCAAGAAATAAGCAAAGTGGCAATAAGTATGAAAAATGGAAACGTGCCTCAAAGGTGGGAGGCATCAAGTCGGCCTAGTGCCAAGGAGATAAAGGTAATGCTTTGGTCAAACCTGACACCCTGACAGATGGATGTAGCCAGTGATGCGTGGACCTATCAAATGAATGGGTGACAGCAAAAGAGGAGTATGTAAACCAATCAAGATAAAGTTGAATCTCAAAGGGGGCCGACTCGGTAGGTCCATGTAGGGTATAAGAATAGGAGCCCAGATTTTACACAGCCAAAGGGGGTGACAGCGACTCCTGCTGTCAGTTAAGCTGTTCCGTTGCACTGAGAGCACCAATGATGCCAACAAATCTGTTGATACAGATTGTTTGCCATAGTGCTATGTTGCAACAAAGCTTAGCCTGGCACCTTCGTTTCTGCAAAGATCCCTGGTCATGTTGGTTTCCTCAAGCACAAGTGTTGCCTCAGTTTACTTCTTGCACACAGGGCATGCCTAGGCTCCAAATCACTGAGCTAACTGAGCTCTCACTAGAGATCTGAGCCAAAGGTACCCCAAAGCATTAATAAAAGGAACACTTCCGCTTAGGATCACCAGGCTAACTGAGTTCCTGCTTAAGATCCAAGCCAGGCTCTAGATCACTGGGCTAAGTGAGTTCCCACTTAGAGATCTGAGCCAGGGGTAATCCTGGGGGAACGCACCTTCACGGATTCATGCACGCATTCACACACGCAGCCAAAGTGATATCAGCACTGAACACAGAACAACACTGATAAGAACACATCTTGCTCGCTGCACACAACCACACTCTGCCCGGCCTACCACAATTTATATATTTTACAAGGAGGCATCAAGACGGTCGTTTTAAAAATTTCCTAACCCAACCCAAGAGATATGAAAATCAGGAAGAAACAGATTAGCCAAAAGACTAATTTCCCAAAGTGACAGAACTCATGCCTCACTTTTACACTACTTGTCATACCAATCACTCAGTGGTGAGCAGTGGAAAATCAAAAAATATGTGAGATTTTTAAGGAAAATTAGGGTCTTTGGTATTTATTCTGCACACACTAAAATCAGTGGAAGTTTGGAACTCACACGAACAGTAGTGTCCACTCCCGCTGAAGCCAGTCGATTGATCTTCCCATCAGTTCCATGTTGGAAGTCTAAACTATACACCGGCTCCTTGTTGTGCCACGCTATTTCACAAGTGATAACCTTCATTTTTGCTAAAGGAAAACATGGCAAGTGTCAAATACTTTGCATTTATCATGGCAAAGATTATAGTCAAAGTTAACAACGGAATGCCTACAGGCATCATGGAAACTATAAGAAAATAAATACGGTAAAACATGAAAGATTACTAAGTTTAAGGAAACTTCTTTTATGTAACTATAATTTATAACAACTTAAATGTTCTGTAAGAATATTCTCAGAAAAGGTTACTAAGCCATGTTGCTCAACTCCATTACTGGTAATCTTATTATGACAACCAAGGTAGTTGGCCTGGAACCACACGTAGGTTCTTTTTCTATGTGCGTATCATTTTTCCCACTCCCAGACCTCAGCATGGTTGCATTTTTCTGAACTCCCTAACTCTGTGCTCCAATTGCAGCTCATATTACTGCACAGTTTGGCATCTGAGTTACAAACGCCGCAGAAGCAGCAAGAGTAATGCTAGAAACACCCCAGGTGGAGGGGAAGAGGTAAGAGAAGAATTCATATTGAGTGCCCACCGGCTGGAGCATAAGCTACCTGCATTTTAAGGGGAAAGCACTAAGAATATAAAAGGAAAAGAATCAGCATCTGGGAGTGGGAAGGGAGATAAAAGGACAGAAAAAAAAAGAAGCAGAGACAGAAAAAGCAAAGACCCGCTTGCATGAACAGGCTGTACATCAGCAATAACGAAACAACAGTCATGTAGTGAGCACTTTTTGGTGAGGTCCCCTGCATGCCACTGCCATCCTACAGCAGGGGACACTGAGGCCCAGAGAGGCCCAGGGATCAACTGAAGATTGAACCTTCACCTTGGTGCACTGCGCTCCAGCTGGGGATGCACTAGTCAGCCAAGGAGACCACAGAGTTTAAAAGGAAAGTGGAGCGAGCTGACCCAGTCCTGCGAGTGACCAGGCCACCTTCGCATCACAGCCCGTCCGAACACCCCTGGCCCCGCCGCCCAGAAAACATCAGCCGGCTGGGCCAGAGCCACTGCTGCGCTGTAACCAAAGGCAGGAAGTTATAGTGGGGCTGCAGCTGGCCCTTGAGCCATCCCCCATCACTTCTCATCTTAGCAGAGCTGCTGGCAGGGATTTCCCTAACACCTCCCTGAATTTTCCAACAGCCCCCAGTTGTCAGCTACTAACAGTGTTAGATCAAATTAGTGACCCCCCCCATCTCTCCAACATCCCCAGTTGTCAGCTACTAACAGTGTTACACCAAATTAGTGAGCCCCCCATCCTCCCATTTCTCCAACATCCCCAGTTGTCAGCTAGTAACAGTGTTACACCAAATTAGTGAGCCCC